>PPJZ02000015.1:0-140987 GCA_003705955.2 Zygosaccharomyces kombuchaensis
AAAAAAAAAAAAAAAAAACGAAAAAGGAAATAAAGTAAGAAAACAGAAGAGTAATTACTGCTGCCATCTAGATCCCAAAGGAGTTTTCCAAAGTGCGAGTATGGCTGAAGGTGCAACTGAAACTCAAGTTTCCCAGGGACACTCCTCTGTACCCCCCATGTCGCACCACAAAAAGATTACTGAAGGTGAAGCTGACCTGTATCTTGATCAGTACAATTTCACGACGACAGCAGCAATTGTAGGTTCAGTGGACCGCAAAGTGTTTGTACTGTTGCGTGATGGTAAGATGTTGTTCGGTGTGCTGAGGACTTTTGACCAGTACGCTAACCTGATACTGGAACATTGTGTCGAAAGAATATACTTCACAGACAAAAACAGATACGCAGAGGAGCCCAGGGGGCTGTTCATGGTACGTGGTGAAAACGTCGTCATGCTCGGAGAAGTCGATATAGACAAGGAGGACCAGCCTTTGGAGTCCATGGAACGCATTCCATTCAAAGACGCCCTCAGGGCCAAGGAGGCACACGACGAGACCCGTTTCAAGCAAGAGACTATCAAGGGGAAGCAATTGGCTCGCTACGGTATACTTTATGACTTCCATAAATCAGATATGTACTAGCGTCGTGTAGCACGGTTCTTTGAAAATTTTGAGATGCGATGAGCTTGAAGTTCCTCTGGATAGTTGTTTGAGAGTGAAATATCAGGAAGGCCATTTGAGAAACCATGTCTGCATTTGCATATAAGGATACGATACAGGAGGGAGACCTGGCACTTGTCTGGGTCTCCAGGGACAATATCAAGCCGATTGTGGTCAATGACAAGGCAATGTTCAACACAAGATACGGTTCTTTCTCGCACAGTAGCATGATTGGCAAGCCCTATGGATCTCAGATTGCCATCAGAACTAAAGTCCAGAATAGGTTTTCCTTCATCCACGTCATGCAGCCTTCACCAGAGTTGTGGACGCTGTCTTTGCCGCACAGGACCCAGATCGTGTACACACCAGATTCCTCTTACATCATGGAGAGACTCAACTGCACTCCTTGTTCCAGGGTCATTGAAGCAGGTACGGGGTCCGGGTCGTTCTCGCATGCGTTTGCCAGGACTGTGGGGCATCTTTACAGTTACGAATTCCATAGTGTCAGATATGAGCAAGCTTTGCAAGAGTTTAGGGACCATGGGCTCCAGAACGTAACGTTAACCCAAAGAGACGTCTGCTCTAATGGGTTTACAATTGAACAAGGGGACACTACTTCGTTTGAATTTGCGGAGTCGTCGCAGGGCGCTGTTCTCAAAGCCGACGCAGTGTTCTTGGACCTGCCTGCCCCTTGGGATGCTATTCCGCATTTAGACCAAGTCATTGCTAGGGACCGGAAAGTGGGAGTATGTTGCTTCTCCCCATGTATTGAGCAAGTAGACAAGACCATCGAAGTGCTGGAGAAGCGAGGCTGGACTGATATTCAGATGTTGGAGATTCAGGGAAGACAGTATGAATCTCGTAGACAGATGGTGAGGACCCTGGATGATGCACTCGAAAGGCTGAGAGATGTAAGAAGGCGCAAAGAGGAAGGGATCGAGCGACGTAAGAAGTTGTACGATGCGGCGTTGAAGGATGAGTCGGCTGTTGGTGGTGTTGACTGCGAGAGACCCCAGCCGCCCAAGACGAAGTTCAACCCATTCGGAAAGGGCATCAGAGTCAAAGAAGGTGATGAGAATTACCAGTGGAAGCAAGTAACTAGGGTAGAACCCGAAGTTAAATCGCACACTTCGTTTCTTACGTTTGCTTTCAAAATCATGGACAAATCAAGACGTCTTAACGAGTAGTTGTATATAGTTTAAGCGCCCGCTGCTCCCACAGTGGCATGTTTTTTCTCACCCTTTCAAGCAGTTGCCAATCGAGGTCGGCAATAATGAGCTCAGGTTCATTGGAGATATTAACTGGGTCCGATTGCGCAATGACAGTTCCCCAGGGGTCCACGATCATCGAATGGCCCCAAGAAACTCGTGGGGTAGACTTGCTCGAGTCGTTGGGCCAATTGGGGTCAGACAAGTCGTGTAGACCCTGCTGTGCGGGCATCACCACGAAGCATTGAGTGTCGATGGCCCTAGCTCTTGCCAAAAGCTCCCAATGGGCCTCTCCGGTCTTTACGGTAAAGGCACTCGGGAAACATAGAACCTGAGCACCCTTCTCTCGCAGTTTGAGAGAAAGCTCAGGGAACCTAATGTCATAGCATATCGCAGTACCGAGTTTGCCCGCTGGTGTAGAGATAACGTCTGGAATCTGGGATCCCGGCTGCACCGACCTCGATTCTTTGAGTATGGGCCCATTCGGCACATCCACGTCGAACAAGTGCATCTTTTGGTAACTATGCAGAATCTGGCCTTGGTGGTTTATGTATAGTAAAACGTTCTTGACCCTATCGTCGCCCCCTTGCAGTTCCAATCCAGCCGGGGGAAGATGCACGCCAATGGAAACGTCGATCCTCTTGCGAGTCTTGCTAACCAGGTTTCGGATCTTTTCTTGTAGATTAGTGATAAATTGAGGTGTCTCTTGAGCCAACTTACGGGAGTGAGCTGCATTTTGGGATAAATAATCAGTGGCCTCTGGAAAGAATATGAGATTGACGTCGTTCTCAAGGGCCCTGGAGATAAGGCTTGTCACCACACCTAAATTAGTGGTAAGATTAGCTGAAGAGCACAGCTGGCCTATGGCAATACGGCTTGACATAGGTACCTTGGCGTTATAAGTTCTTCAGTCGAAAACGCGTTGATAAGTATTAAACTATGCTAAAGAAATAAATTTTGAATTACATCTTTACAAAGTTGCCAAGCAGAAAACCCCCGGAAGGCTACCGATTCTAACACTTCACAACGCATGGACGCCGAGACAAGGAATTTCCCAAGAGAGCAGCACCATAGAAATTTGCAAGTCTTGGATGGCGGCGAAGAACAGTACCAGGTCGAGGTGCTTACGCCGCTACAACCGCATACAATACTGCTCAAAGATGGCGAAACGGTAGCGACAATGTACCCAATTCCTGCAAATCCTGAACTTCTTCCGAACGGTTTATTGGCGTTCCTGCTGGATGAGTTCAATATGGAGATCGAGAAAGGCGGCAGTTTTCCATATTACGAGACGTTGTCGTCCCAAGAGTTCAAGAAGGCATGGTTCCACCTAGATGGCCATGTGTGCATAATGGTTCTGGGGGAGATCCCAGAGCTCGACTACAGTATGGAGAACGACCAGTCTGATATGGATAATAACTACGGTACAGATATCGAGACCATGAGACATACCGCTCAATACAAAAGGCGCAAGGAACGCAGGAACTTGAAGTTGAACATGCAGTGGGAAAAGCAGTGCTTGGGAATATTTTCGTTGCAACCGGCCTACCCTGGAAGATCGTCACATGTGGCTACAGGGACTTTCCTCGTCAATGCAGGCATTAGGGGCAAACGAATAGGCAGAACTTTAGTGGAAACGTTTGTTGAGTGGGCTAAACGACTGGGGTTTACTTCAAGCTATTTCCCATTGATTTATGGCACCAACGTGGGCATTCGGCGGATCCTCGAGGGTTTAAACTTCAAGCGGATAGGTCGATTACCAGAATCTGGTATTTTGAAGGGATTCGATGTACCTGTGGACTCCTTTATCTACGGCAAAGAATTTACACATATCACCAAAAGTATCGATCTGCTGCGAGATCCGCAGAAGAGCAACGACATTGCCAAGTACGAGCGACTCAAGTATTATCTCGAGACAGGAAAATACCCACCACACTGTGACAGGAATGAGAAGGCTAGACTGCGTGTAAGTTCTAAGACACACAGCATCGCGAACGGAACCTTGATGGCCCGTGGTCGTGAGATCATTTACGAGCCGGAGCGACAACGGCAGATTGCAATGGACATGCATCTTGTGGAGCACCAGGGCATCAATAAGATTACCACACGCATTGTAGAGAAGTACCACTGGAAGGGAATCAAGAACACGGTGTCAGAAGTGATTGCCAGCTGCCAAAAATGCAAATTGAGACACCAGGATGGTGTCGGTGTCATCGTGATGCCCAGTTCCCCCGCGAGACAGGCACACATGCTGCCCAGCATGAATGTTGACGAAGAAATGGACCACTCCTCCCAGCTGTCGCAGATGGCAGCAGCCGTGGTCGGGTCCCTACAAGAAGGCGAGAGCCGCAGCACGGAACAGACCCCAGCAGACGAACCGATGAACGCATTCAACAGGTTCATGGAAGAAGAGCAGAAAAGAAAGAAGAGAAGGTACCTCGACGCTGCTGCGAACCCAATGGTTCCTCGAGCCACACCAGCGACACCGGGCACGGCTCCTGTCATGGAGGGCAACCTCGAGGATGCCATGCTGAGTTTAGGCGACAATGTGATGGCTGCTGTGCAGCTAGTCAAAGAAAAAGAAGACGAGAGAGAGATGTATTATCGGTAACATTTTTCCGTATTCCGAACAGGACTTTCACTTCTACTTATCTCTACGCTTCTCCCTTACTATCTCGTAAATAAACAACAATCTCCCAAATCATGATCTTCTTCTTCAAGCAGATTAGGAACGTCTTTTCCCAGTCCCATTCCACCTTACAAGAGATCCAGCTCTCCCGCAGGGCCTTCTTCCAGCTCCTGGGCTACCTGGCAAGCTGTGCCGTCATCTCATTAGCCTCGCAGTCTAAGTACCTGCACTGACAAACATGTATATACTTCCACAATACATACAAATAACAATGCAAGCAATCGCCTCTCGTCCCAGCAGCGTTTAAACAACCCAGTATCCAATATTAAGAAGACTCATCATCGTGTCTGAGTGAGGGCCTAGCTGCATATAAAGCAACCCTCCTGAATATTTCCACAGTCTCCACAGCTACCTAGAATAGTTAATAAAATGGCCATGAACGTCGGAAGACTTGAAAAGACCTTAAGAGTTAATATCCATGGCTTTGCTTTTACCTTCGTATTTTTTGACATCTTGTTTTTTTTTTTTTTTTTTTTTTTTTTTTTTTACTTCCACCGAAGGTGAGAAGTCCAAAGGACCAGTTTCCTTACCCGTAGAGAACATAGCACTGGTACAAGATTGATAACTTGGAAACTAGCCATTTCAACTGGGTTTCTCATAGCACCAGAGGGCTTTCTTTTCTTCCTATTGAGACGTGTGAGCCTGTGCGTTTGTGTGTGTGTTAGTTTAGAGTGTGTGTTGCTCAAGGTTACAGATACAGATAGTAAGAACCCACGAGAGGTGTCATTTTTAGTTATATGAACGAGCAATTCTCCAAACTTACGATCAATACGGAGAAGAAGCCCGGGGAGAGCGGTGCTCAAGGTCCGTTGTCTGCCTCTGTTAAGACGCCTTCTTCTCAGTACAATAACATCAACGCCGATTTGCATGCAAGGATGAAGGCATTCCAGGAACAGAGGGCTCTCAAGAGATCTGGTAGCATAGGAAGTAATAAAAGTGAGTCCGAGACGAAGAACCCTCAAAATCTGCAAAAAATTGTCAACAAGCCTCTGCCACCGCTACCACCGTCTCCAACGTCCGCAGAGTCCAAACAGGCGGACCCGGAGCCTATTATGAAGAGTACCATAATACAGAGGAAGGAGTCGAAGATGAGTATGACCAGCGGCAATGGTAGCGGTAGCAGCACCAGCAGCACTGAGGTGAGGAAAAGCATGCCAGCAGGTGACTCGGCGCACATGGCACAGTTCAATCCGAATAGGAGGGCGCCCAGACGACCCATAGTTCAAAGGCCAGCAAACCCAGTGTCCAACGCCGGTTCGGGACCCAAGCAGAGCTTGAGTGCGCGGAGAGGCATGAAGCTACCCCTGGGGGGCATGTCTCTTAAGTTGTCGGGAAAACCACCCAGTGGATCGGCCCATCCGGCACCACACCAGGAGTTTGCGTCGACGCCGTCCAACAAAAACCACTTAAGTGTAGGTGGTGGCGGAAAAGGAAGCGCACCTGGCTCGCTGATCAACGGTATTCAGAGCACCTCGACGTCATCCAGCAACGAGGAGCAAAGAGACACGGAGGGCACCACGCCAAAGAATGGGGGAAGTAATTCAGGTAGTGGTGGAAGTGGCCTTTTTGCCAATTTTTCCAAATACGTGGATATCAAATCTGGTTCTTTAAATTTTGCGGGCAAACTTTCGCTGTTTTCTGAAGGTATCGACTTCAGTACTGGTTACAGTTCAAGGATTTCACTCGACGAGCTCGAGTTTCAAGAGGAGTTAGGCCACGGGAATTATGGCCAGGTCTCGAAGGTGCTTCACAAGCCGACCAACGTCATAATGGCCATGAAAGAGGTGAGGCTGGAGCTGGACGAGGCCAAATTTCGCCAGATCCTGATGGAACTGGAAGTTTTGCACAAATGCCAATCACCGTACATAGTAGACTTTTACGGAGCCTTCTTCATTGAAGGGGCAGTGTACATGTGCATGGAGTACATGGACGGTGGTTCACTGGACAAAGTTTACGATTTCTCAGATGAAATCGGTGGCATAGACGAACCACAATTAGCTCGCATCACTTACAGCGTCATCGAGGGCCTTAGAGAGCTAAAGGATGCCCATAACATTATCCACAGAGACGTGAAACCCACAAATATCCTATGCTCCGCTAAGCACGGAACTGTGAAACTTTGTGATTTTGGTGTGTCGGGCAACTTGGTGGCCTCGTTAGCGAGAACAAACATAGGTTGTCAATCTTACATGGCGCCGGAGCGTATCAGATCACTGAATCCTGATAGAGTTACGTACACGGTGCAGTCGGACATCTGGTCCCTAGGGTTGAGCATTCTTGAGATGGCATTGGGGCGTTATCCTTACCCACCGGAGACGTTTGACAATATATTTTCCCAACTGAGTGCTATCGTGGACGGGCCACCACCCAAGTTGCCAAAAGATAAGTTTAGTGATGAGGCACAAGATTTTGTGTCCGTGTGCCTACAGAAGATCCCAGAGAGAAGGCCCACTTACTCCGCCCTCTTGGAGCACCCCTGGTTACTCAAATACAAGGACGTGGACGTCGGCATGGGTGCATATATCACGGAAAAGCTAACCAAGAGGAAGCAACTCCTGGCCAAACGTGGCGAGAAAGAGCTACCGAAGTATTTACCAGCATTGCATATGGGTGGATTGTAAAATTATTATTTTTTCATTCCGAACATATTATTACTATAACTATTACTATTATTATTGTCATCACTACCAGCCAAGGCAACTACATTGGAGAAGGTGTCCAGGGGTTTCACCATTGATGGGGAGAGTCTCAGGAAAAACGAGCAGCATGAGAAATACTGGCACCAGTGGGGACCTCACTTGAGAGTAAGTTACTGGACTCCCTGCTTATGGATTATTCTGTTAAGAATGGGCCTTGATAGGTCCTCCTCATACCTTCTATCATTTCTTCTACCAGATTTATATATACAATGAATCTATATAGTCCTCTTAATTACCTTCTCAAATCCGCAGACGCTACAAATGATTGTATTTCCTTGACGTATTGGTATCATTTTTTTTCAAGGCGTAGCCTTGCGCCAGGTTCGGGGATTTTTTTCTCTTTCTGCACATCACCAGAGAAAATCCGCCGTGTTAGAGTGACTGGAACTGGAACCGGGTTTTCAAATATTGGAAATAAGTACAACCTTTCAAACAGCTCTGCCATCGTCCTCAGAAAATTTATCATCTCGTTACTGTTTCTCACTTTAGACATCATCTCTCAGCTACCAACATCTCCCCTCCCTCCCCTCTTTCCCAATTTTACTGAAGTACTACTTATATGATAAGTAGAACGCTTAGTCGAAATCCAACTCTGGCAAGCTTCTCTCAACGATATAAGGATCCGTTAGGCAAAAAATTTAGAGATGCTATTGCCAGATTTGGTCACTATACCAAACCCCTGAGGAAGTACGTTTTCCGCAGCTTCATCATTGTTCACTATACCTACATCATAATAATGACTATACTGGCGTCGATAGTACTCTACCCCATCAAGAATGAACGCTACATTGACATTTTATTTTTGGCGGCCGGAACTACGACCCAAAGTGGGCTGAATACGGTTAACATCAATAATTTAAAATTATACCAACAAATTGTAATCTACGTTACAACTTTTCTCACCACTCCGATAGCAATTCATAGCACTTTGGCTTTTGTGAGACTGTACTGGTTCGAAAGGCATTTTGACGATATTAGGGACTCTTCGAAACGTAATTACAAGATGAGGCGTACCATGACTATTTTGGGGAGGGAGTTGACAGCTAGAACGATGTCGAGAAACCATCAAAGAACGGGTACCAGGCAGTTTACCTCTTTGTCTCGCAGGAACAATGATGATTTCCAAGAAAAGCTCTTCAGCGGGAAAATGCTCCATAGAGATGAGCGGGACTCATTACCAGATAGCCAAGATGCAAGGAGCAGAATCGCTGGGAGTTTTACTGATCCTAACTGGTTGTCGCGCTCGACCTCCCCAAAAGTGGAAGAGGGCAAAGACTTTCAACCTTCTGGTAGAGGTCTTTTGTTCAAAGAAACTAAGCCCAAGAGAAACCACCGCCAATTGCAGCAGTTCGAGGGATTTGCAAGGAGGCGGTCCAAAGAAATATCACCAGAAGACATGTATCGGTCTATTACTATGATGCAGGGTCACCACCAACCGAATGCTGAAAACGAAGGTCCTCCTTTGGTCGTTGGTGCACCAATAGAACGGTCAGACGGCATGGCTGTTTTAGCTGGTGACAGTGGTAGAGCACGTGGAAATAAGAAGAGCCGGATTAACTCTAACGCTAATGAAAAATACCCACGTATTTTGCCTAGTGGGAACCCTGAAGAAAAGGAATATCGTGAAGATCGTGGTGATAGTGCAAGTGAAGCAAGTAATTGCGAATCACCTTCTATGAGCTGGTCTTCAAATTCCACTAGCCCTCATTCCGACCCAGTTAGTGGCAATGACAAACAAAGCAATCCCTTTGTGGAGTTTAGAAGGAACTCAAGCGGTACCTCTTCTAGTAGAAGTCACTCCTCGGAAATTTCCTCAAATGTTTTAGCCAGTGATGATAGAGAAACAGTAGGGAGGTCAGATACTAGATCGTCAGAACAATCGCCGGAACATCTTGAAACATCAAGACCCTTTGCAAATGGACCTTCAATTAGATTTGACGTGGGTGCACCTCCAAGGAAACGTGCTGAAAGAAGTCGAATACGAAAAAATGAAGCATCTAATAGCGATGGCGAGCTCAACTCATCCAAAAGCAAAAGTTTGGGCCAAAAGCTTAGAAGGCGTCTTTCTTTCGTTTCCGACAAATCGCGTTTGAGAGGTAGAAACACCATTGAAAATATGGATGACTATTTTGCAGATGACGAGAGCGACAGGGAAGATGATCGCCGTTCGCGGGACGCAGGTCAGGATCATCTGTCCAGATCTAACACGTTTGACCAAAGCCGTTCGCAAGTACAAGAATACTTGGACGTTTTGGGCAAATCAAAAAGTTACGATCTGGGCCAAACTAAGGAGTGGAATAAATTGTCAGCCTCCCCAGAGTTCCAAAATATGATATATAAAAATTGGAAGAAGAATAGAGGCAGGAAATCTCGTTTGCTTCCTAGGAGAAGAACCGAAAACATTGGTTCAATAGGAGGGTTTGACAAATCTTACAGTGATCCCGAGAGCGATAATGGTGAGGGGGAATTTTCGCAATCTTCAATGAGACATGCTAACAGTATTCGTGATGACGAAGATGAGCGCAGCTACCAGGACAATTCGGTTAGTACTCGCAATAGTTTGGATGAAGAGGAGGGCTACTTTGGTCCCAACTCTTCCGGCTTCGTGAATGATGGTTCAAGGCGGCTTTCTAGAACTAACACCAACTATTTGTCATGGCAACCCACCGTGGGTCGTAACTCTACCTTTATTGGTATGACCAAGGAACAAAAGGAGGAATTGGGTGGTGTTGAATACCGAGCCATTAAACTCCTGTGCCGTATTCTTGTCGCTTACTATGGCGGATTCTGGATCTTGGCTTTCCTTTTCCTTGTCCCCTGGATGGTGACAAGGAATGGATACAAAAAAATTGTGCAAAGTGATGGTGAGGGTCCTACATGGTGGGGGTTCTTTACAGGTATGAGTGCATTTGCAAACCTGGGACTCACTTTAACACCAGATTCAATGGAATCCTTCCAGACAACGTCTTATCCCACTATTATCATGATGTGGTTCATCGTGATTGGTAACACTGGATTCCCCGTGCTGCTGAGGTTCGTCCTTTGGCTCATGTTTCAACTTGCACCAGATCTTTCGTTGAATAAGGAGAGTTTAGGTTTTCTATTAGATCACCCACGTCGTTGCTTTACGATGTTGTTTCCTAGTGGTGCCACTTGGTGGTTAGTGTTAACCCTAGTGGGAATGAACTCAATTGATCTCATTATTTTTGTGATCTTGGATTTCGGCAGCTCCTTGATCCATTATTTAAATCATGGCTATCGAGTGCTAGTGGGGCTATTCCAAGCCATCAGTACAAGAACGGCGGGTTTCCAAATTATTGACCTTGGCTCCTTGCATCCTGCGGTGCAAGTTTATTACATGCTGATGATGTACGTTTCTGTTATGCCCTTGGCCATTTCCATTAGGAGGACTAACGTCTATGAGGAACAATCCTTGGGCATTTATGGTCAAGAAGAAGGAGAAGAAAGTGGAGAAGAACCGTGGTCTCATGAAGGAAACGACACTGAAACTTCTAGAACATCTGAGGCTTCCTCCAGGAAGAAGAAGAAGAAGAAGAAGAAAAAGAATAAGAACAAGAAGACGGATAAGAAGAAGCACCATAGTCCTTCCTTCATTGGGGCCCATTTGATGTTGCAACTTTCCTATGATCTGTGGTTCATGTTTTTGGGGCTCTTCATCATCTGCTTGTGCGAAGGTGGTAAGATCACGGACAGCGAAAGGCCGGATTTTAACATCTTCACCATTTTATTCGAAATCGTAAGCGCCTACGGTACTGTGGGCCTTTCTTTGGGTTATCCCAATACTAATACCTCTTTCTCAGCACAGTTTAATGTTTTGTCGAAGTTGATAATGATTGCGTTGATGATTAGAGGCCGTCACAGAGGTTTGCCCTACAGTCTGGATCGTGCCATTATCTTACCAAGTAATAGACTCGACAACATCGACCGACTGCAAGATGTAAAGTTGCGTACACGATTGGAAGAACGTGAGAGAGGGGACGATGACCCTGTCACAGCCTACTTCAAGTCTAAATTTTCTGCCATCAAGAGAGGTTTCCGCGAAATGCGTAAGTCTATTGCCGAACCAGAAGAGCATCTGCTCCATGATTTCAATGAACATACCCATGAAAATCGCCACCAGGACTTAGGAGGGAACGAGGAAGACGAAGCAGACGAAGTAGATGAGGCACAGAGGGCACTACAGGCACAAGAAGATTCAAAAGAAGATTCTTCGCCTCAGGAATCCAGTTCTCAACCACAGGGAGAACCAGAACCTTATGTTCCACAAGGTCAGTCATCCTCCCCAGGATCTGCCTCTTACCAACGACAAAATTCGGACCCACTTTCTAACGTTCCTTACCGAGGTGCAACTTCCACTCTGGGAACTCCATCTATAAAGAGCTGTCGCATAAGGCGCACGAACTCCACCTAACAGCATTGTATATTATATCTCTAATTAATTTTCTCGACTTTTTTTTTTCATCTCATCTCATCTCATCTCGTCGCGGCGGCATCGGGAAAGACTTCAAAAAAATTTTCGGAGGTATAAATATCAAACCGAAATGCCAAGTTTAGAGAAAATTTTTTTACTTCCATTCAACTTTAGGATGAAGGAAGGTATGTTTAATGTATACCAATTTTCTTTTTAACTTTGTCTTCACTGTTACCTTCTTTTTCTTGTCTTTAAAGGTCAAAAGCCGCAATAGTAGGAGACACTCGGCTGTAGCGACATAGGTGCTGTTTGCTTCCAAGTAATACAAGAACGCTGTGAGTTAGTCCCCACTCGCATTGATTCGTATGTGATATGAGATGAGATGAGATGGAATCTCGGCCCTCCCACCAGGGCTTGAGCCTCTCGTCATGCAAGTTTCTGTTGAGTTTGAATTGAATGGAGCTTACATGAAAATGCATGGTCGTTTTTGACGGACCTGAATATCATCGTTAAGACTCTTTTCTACTTCCAACAAGCCATTCAATGGATTGAAAAATGATTTACTAACCTCTCTCTGAGTTCAGGAAGTTTGCTTAATCCTTCAATATTGTCCCCTACTGCGTCCTGATGTCTGCTATTGTTCCCACAGCCCCTGTGACACCTCCGATGAGCTCTACGGGGGACCGTTTGGCTGCCCTAGAGTTGAAGGATGGCACTACACTCGTAGGTTATTCCTTTGGTGAAACCAAACCAGTTGCCGGTGAGTTGGTTTTTCAAACCGGTATGGTTGGGTATCCAGAATCAATTACTGATCCATCCTATGAGGGCCAAATCCTGGTCATCACCTATCCCCTAGTTGGTAATTACGGTGTTGCTGATGCTAACTTGAAAGATGAGATTGTTGAACAATTGCCACGCTATTTCGAAAGTAACAAGATCCATGTGGCAGGTCTCGTCATTGCACATTACACAGAAAAATACTCCCATTGGCTGGCGCACTCTTCGCTGAGCAGCTGGCTCAAAAGAGAGGGGGTTCCTGCCATCTATGGCGTAGACACCAGAGCTCTAACTAAGCACTTGCGCGAATCCGGTTCCATACTGGGCCGTTTATGCCTGCAGTCCGGCGAAGGTCAGGTAGATTTGACTCAACCAAATTGGCAAGCTGCATTTGATATCCCTGGCTGGGTCGATCCAAACGTGAAGAACTTGGTAGCGGAAGTTTCGGTGAAAGAGCCTCATCTTTATTTGCCTCCCCCTGACAAAGTGGAACTCCAGAGGGGTCCCGACGGAAAAGTCATTAGAATCCTAGCTATTGATGTCGGTATGAAATATAACCAAATTCGCTGCTTCGTAAAGCGCGGTGTTGAATTGAAAGTTGTTCCCTGGGATTATGACTTCACCAAGGAGCAGTACGACGGTTTGTTTGTGTCCAACGGTCCAGGTGATCCGTCCGTTCTGCATGAAGTATCTTCCAGACTCGCCTCTGTTCTTGAAAGCAAGAAAACGCCGGTCTTTGGTATCTGTTTGGGTCACCAGCTCTTGGCTAGAGCAAATGGTTTCTCCACTGTCAAGATGAAGTTTGGTAACCGTGGCCAAAACATTCCCTGTACTTCCACTATTAGTGGTAGATGTTACATCACTTCTCAAAACCATGGTTTCGCAGTGGATGAAAAATCTCTGTCCGGTGGGTGGAGACCATTGTTCACCAACGCGAACGATGGCTCAAATGAAGGTATTTACCATACGGAGCTTCCCTATTTCTCCGTCCAATTCCATCCAGAATCTACACCAGGTCCAAGGGACACTGAGTTTTTGTTCGACGTATTTCTCCAGTCTGTTAAAGATCACAAGACATCTGGTGTGTTAAAGCCTGTGCAATTCCCAGGTGGCGACATTGAAGAAAACAGGAAGGCGCACCCCAGGATCGAAGCCAAGAAAGTTTTGGTATTGGGCTCTGGTGGGTTATCTATCGGTCAAGCTGGTGAATTTGACTACTCCGGTTCTCAAGCCATCAAAGCGCTGAGAGAAGAAGGTATTTATACCATTTTAATCAATCCAAATATTGCCACTATTCAAACTTCCAAAGGATTGGCTGACAAGGTATACTTCGTGCCTGTGACTGCTGAATTTGTTAGAAAAGTTATTCTGCATGAACGTCCCGACGCGATCTATGTCACTTTTGGCGGTCAAACTGCTCTGTCTGTCGGTATTGCAATGAAGGATGAATTCGAAGCTCTGGGTGTCAAAGTCTTGGGTACTCCCATTGACACCGTCATCACTACCGAGGATCGTGAACTTTTTGCTGCTGCAATTGAGGAAATCAATGAAAAATGCGCTATGTCTAAAGCCGCTAGTACCCTTGAAGATGCCCTAGCAGCTGGTAAAGAAATTGGATTCCCCGTCATTGTTCGTGCTGCTTACGCATTAGGTGGTTTGGGCTCTGGTTTTGCTGACAACGAAAAGGAATTAGTTGACCTTTGTAATATTGCATTCGCCTCTTCTCCACAGGTTTTGGTCGAAAGATCCATGAAGGGTTGGAAGGAAATTGAGTACGAAGTTGTCCGTGATGCTTTCGACAACTGTATTACTGTCTGTAACATGGAGAACTTTGATCCATTGGGCATACATACTGGTGACTCTATCGTTGTGGCCCCATCCCAGACTTTGACCGATGACGATTATAATATGCTAAGAACTACTGCTGTTAATGTAATAAGACACTTAGGTGTTGTGGGCGAGTGTAACATTCAATATGCATTGAATCCCTTTTCCAAGGAATACTGTATTATTGAAGTAAACGCTCGTCTCTCTCGTTCTTCTGCTTTGGCTTCTAAGGCCACCGGTTATCCACTTGCTTACACCGCTGCCAAGCTAGGTCTAAACATCCCATTAAATGAAGTCACCAATTCCGTTACCAAGTCAACTTGTGCATGTTTTGAACCTTCTTTGGATTATTGTGTGGTTAAAATGCCAAGATGGGATTTGAAGAAATTCACCAGGGTTTCTACGAAGTTGTCTTCTTCGATGAAATCTGTCGGTGAGGTCATGAGTATTGGTCGTACTTTTGAAGAAGCTATCCAAAAGGCCATCAGATCTACAGAGTACAAGAATTTAGGGTTCAATGAGACCGACTTGGATGTCGATGTCGACTACGAATTGAACAACCCATCTGACCTCCGTATTTTTGCCATTGCAAATGCTTTTGCTAACTTGGGTTATACTGTGGAAAAGGTATGGGAGATGACTAATATTGATAAGTGGTTTTTGAATAAACTGTACAATTTATTCAATTTCTCAAAGAAGATTTCCTCCTATGGCACAAAAGAACAACTTCCTCCTATTGTGTTGAAACAGGCTAAGCAACTAGGCTTTGATGATAGACAAATCGCCAAATTTTTGAACTCTAACGAAGTGGCTATCCGTCGCTTGAGAAAAGAACTTGGAATTACTCCGTTTGTCAAGCAAATTGACACTGTGGCTGCAGAATTCCCTGCTTATACCAACTATTTGTACATGACTTACAATGCTGCTGCCCATGATGTACAGTTTGATGACCATGGTGTGATGGTTTTGGGTTCTGGTGTCTATCGTATTGGCTCTTCTGTTGAGTTTGACTGGTGTGCTGTCACTGCCGTGAGAACATTGCGCGCCAACAACATCAAGAGTATAATGGTGAACTATAACCCGGAGACAGTATCAACTGATTATGATGAAGCTGACAGGTTGTATTTTGAGACTATAAACTTGGAGAGAGTCTTAGACATTTACGAGGCGGAAACATCTGGTGGTGTTATTGTGTCCATGGGTGGTCAAACTTCTAACAACATTGCTATGTCTCTTCACCGTGAAAATGTCAAGATTTTAGGAACTTCTCCTGAAATGATTGATGGTGCTGAAAACCGTTACAAGTTCTCCCGAATGTTGGACCAGATCGGTGTCGACCAACCAGCCTGGAAAGAATTGACTTCCATAGGGGAAGCGGAAGATTTCGCAGATAATGCCGGATATCCAGTGTTGGTTCGTCCCTCTTACGTCTTGTCCGGGGCTGCCATGAACACTGTTTACTCTAAGGCTGATTTGGAATCATATTTGAATCAAGCTGTTGAAGTTTCTCGCGATTACCCAGTTGTCATCACCAAATACATCGAGAACGCCAAAGAAATTGAAATGGATGCTGTGGCGAGAAATGGTGAGTTAATCATGCACGTTGTTTCGGAGCATGTCGAAAACGCTGGTGTGCACTCTGGTGATGCTACCCTGATCGTCCCACCACAGGATTTGGACCCTGAGACTGTGAATAGAATCGTTGTAGCAACTGCCAAGATTGGTAAGGCCTTGAAGATCACTGGTCCTTATAACATTCAGTTCATAGCTAAAAACAACGAGATCAAAGTTATCGAGTGCAATGTCCGTGCCTCTCGCTCGTTCCCATTCATATCTAAAGTGGTAGGTGTCAACCTGATCGAGATGGCAACTAAGGCATTGATGGGCTTACCAGTTACCCCATATCCAGTTGAAAAGCTACCAGATGACTACGTTGCTGTTAAAGTTCCTCAATTCTCATTTCCTCGTTTAGCTGGAGCAGACCCTGTTCTAGGTGTTGAAATGGCTTCGACTGGTGAAGTTGCATGCTTCGGTCATTCCAAGTACGAGGCGTATATGAAAGCGTTGCTTTCAACTGGTTTTAGGCTACCCAAGAAGAACATATTACTGTCTATTGGTTCTTATAAAGAAAAGCAGGAATTACTCCCATCTGTGATGAAGCTTTACAATATGGGATTCAAACTGTTTGCGACAGCTGGAACTGCTGATTTCATTTCTGAACACGGTATTCCTGTGCAATATGTTGAAGTTTTGAACCAGGAGGACGAAGAGAAGGCAGAGTATTCTTTGACCCAGCACTTGGCCAACAATAAAATTGACTTGTATATTAATTTGCCATCTGCCAACAGATACCGGCGTCCAGCTTCTTATGTGTCTAAGGGCTATAGAACACGTCGTATGGCTGTTGATTATTCTGTTCCTTTGGTGACCAATGTCAAATGTGCTAAACTGTTGATTGAAGCAATTTCTAGGCGCTTGCCGTTGGATGTTTCTGAACGAGATGCGCAAACATCTCACAGGACAATCACCCTTCCAGGTTTGATCAACATAGCTACTTTTGTGCCAAAAGCATCCAATGTAATCGAGGGTCCAGCCGAATTAAAGGAAACGACACGCCTATCTTTGGAAGCAGGTTTCACCTTTTGCCAGATAATGGCAAGGGCTATTCCCGGTCCTATAATTTCAGATATTCACTCTTTGAAAGCCGCTATTTCTGCTGCTCAGGATGCCACATACACAGATCTTTCTTTTACTGTCGCAGGTACTGTCCACAATGCTGATACTGTGGCCCAAACTGCTGGTGAGGTCAGTGCTTTATTTTTGCCCTTCCGTGAATTAACTAACAAGGTGTCAACTGTTTCAGAGCTATTGAAGAACTGGCCAGCCGGCAACCAAATTATTGCTGAAGCTAAAACTTCTGACTTAGCCTCTGTTATGTTGTTAACTGCTTTGCAAAACAGACCAATTCACATTACAGGCGTATCCAACAAAGAGGATTTAGATTTAATTATCACTGTCAAGGAAAAGGATAGTAGACTAACTTGTGATGTCAACATCCATGCTCTGTTTGTTTCCCAAGATGATTACCCAGAGGCTTTATTCTTGCCAACGAAAGAAGACCAAGAGTTTTTCTGGAGAAACTTGGACTCTATCGATGCCTTCTCTATCGGTGCTCTTCCGACCGCGTTAGCCCACGTTACTGGTAACAAAGTCGACGTAGGCTTAGGTATCAAAGATTCTCTACCATTGCTTCTCTCCGCTGTTGAAGAGGGCAAATTGACTATTGATGACATCGCTCAACGTCTTCACGACAATCCTGCGAAGATATTTAACATTCCAGAACAGCATAATGCAGTTGTTGAAGTTGATTTGGACTATTCTTTCATCCACACAAAGAGATGGTCTCCATACACCAAAGGTGGTTTGAACGGTGGTATTGATCGTGTTGTGGTCAATAATGAAACTGTTGTACTGAGCGGTGATCTAGTGGTACCCGAGCCCAAGGGCAAGATAGTGATTACTTCGAAGGCTATCCCAAGCACACCTTCTGTTCAAAACGACACGCCATTGAATGTCCAGGCCACTAAGAGAAAATTTTCCTTCTCTAATGAGAGACGTGGGTCCACGACTAGCATTGAGGGTTATGAAGAGTTGAGCCAGCCTTTGGAGCAAAGGTTGATGTCTTCTAGACCACCAAAAGAACTGACAGCGCCAGGTGCCATACAAAGTTTAATCCGTAGCAAGAATCCATTTAAGGGCAGGCACATTTTGTCTGTGAGGCAATTCAAACGTTCTGACTTCCATGCATTGTTTGCCGTAGCTCAAGAGCTGAGGGCCGCTGTCGAGCGTGAGGGTGTTTTAGATTTGATGAAGGCCCGCGTTTTGACTACCATCTTCTACGAGCCTTCTACACGTACTTCTTCTTCCTTTATTGCCGCCATGGAACGTCTAGGTGGTAGAACTGTCAACATCAACCCAGGTGCTTCTTCCGTTAAGAAGGGTGAGACCCTACAAGACACTGTCAGAACGCTTGCATGTTACTCCGATGCTATCGTTATTCGTCACTCGGACGAAATGTCTGCCCATACCGCTGCAAAATATTCTCCCGTGCCAATCATTAACGGAGGAAACGGTTCTCGTGAACACCCTACCCAGGCGTTTTTGGATCTTTTCACTATACGTGAGGAGCTAGGTACTGTGAATGGCATCACCATTACTTTCATGGGTGACTTACTATACGGTAGACCCGTCCACTCTCTGTGCCGTTTGTTGCAGCATTATCAGGTGAGAATCAACTTGATCTCGCCTGAAGAATTGAAGCTGCCAAGTGCTTTACGCAAGGAATTGGCTGACGCCGGCCTACTGGGCGTGGAGAGCGAGATCTTGACTCCAGAAATCATATCCAAGTCTGATGCATTGTACTGTACCAGAATTCAAAAAGAGAGATTTGAGAACAAAGATCAATATGAACGCTTGAAGGATGTCTATATCATCGACAACAAAATGTTGTCACACGCCAAGGAGCACATGGCTGTCATGCATCCATTACCTCGTGTCAACGAAATTAAGGAGGAAGTGGACTACGACCACCGTGCTGCTTACTTCAGACAAATGAGATATGGGCTTTTCGTCAGAATGGCTCTTTTGGCTATGGTAATTGGTGTCGACATTTGAGGTTAAAGTGCATGCTATCCGAAAAAGGAGGTTCAAAACAGTGGAGAAGCTTCTGTGGGGACTTAAGAGATCTTTCATTATTTTAACGCCATCTTTGTTTTTAGTTTTTGATAAACGCTACTTTTTCAAGATCGTGATTGTTGTAGATTAATGTGTATACTAGACAACGTTTGATTTCGTTTTTTTTTTAATATCAGCAATCAACTGTATTTCCTTGCCTCTTTCGCATTGACTGAAAAATAAAAGACATGCAATTCCAACTCTCAGTGAATATAAAATTCGAGTACATATTCATGTGTTTATGTCCTTGTCCTTATTCTCTATCTCTTAGTGCTACCCCGTAGGCGATGATTTGGAATATTTCATACACTAAAGAACATTTGAAGATGGCCTTGTTACAATTCATCGGCACTGCCCAAGCAGTTCATGGGTGAATAGATGACAGCGTGTTGGATATTAGATGTTGAGATTGCAGCTGAGTAGAAAAGTTTTATCGAACTCTTTGTCGGTTGTATTAGCCCGAGAGTTTTACGCAAGCAAGCCTTCTCAATCAGATTGGATGGCTAATAATGATATTCTTTTAAACGCCACAACTGCTATGAAGCGCAAAAGAGAGAAATCGAAAGATCCTAAACCTGATATTAAAGCAGCTTTGGGATTGCATGACTCTACAAATTACTTGAAGTCCAATGCATTGGGTAGAAACCATTCCAAGAAACCTTTGAAACGGCGCAAGAACATTATTATCAAATGGAATACAGGATCTGATAGGGCAAAAGAAGTGGCTAATTCTGTAATGTCAAAAATATTTCATATGAACCGTGATGGGACAATTAAAGTTATAAATCCAGAGACGAATAAAATGGAAGAGACAAATATTCGATACTTCGCCAAAGGAATTGACTTGAATGAAGTTGGTTTGAGCATTGTAGATGTAGATCAAATTGATGAGCATTCCAAAGTACCACTTATAAAGTTGGTAGAAAGCAGGGTTGCCCTCAAGAAGTATTCTGATGAATTGGCAAAACAGAAGGAGAAGGAGCTTATGGAATTGGGGGTTATCAAAAAGACATCTAAGTCGGCTGAGCCAGATAGGGGGGAGTCCTCTATTAAAAGGCTAAAACTCTCTTGGGAAATAAAGCCCGACGATTTGGTTAAGCAGAAGGCTCATGAGATAGTCACGCAGTTGAAAAAGGGTTTCAAAGTTTACATATATATCGACAGTAAAAACAATGGAAATTCGAGAAATTGGTTGGATAGTTTTGAAGAGATGGAATCTCCCCAGAATCCTGCAGAAATTAAACTGTCTAAAACAGAACTGGAACAAAGAACTTTTGTTCTAAACAAAATAATCGAAATTCTTGAAGAGTACTCAGCCCAGCCTTTAATTGATGGTAGCATTGGGAATAATATGTTAGTCAAATCAGCCCCGAAACCTTCTGCAAGTGAGCAAAAAGATAAGAAGGCGCTTAAGGAACAGAAGAAAAAGGAGCGCCAAGAAAAATTGCAGAAAAGAATAGAAAAAAAGCAAGAAAGGCAAAAGAGTTGCTAGTTTTCTCGATTCCAAAATGCATAGCCCACAAACTAAATTTTTTTGTAAATATTTCTAGCATATTTTGTAAATACTAATAGATTGGCTTCCAAAGCCAATTCAAGAAACGAACACCATCCCGGTTAATTGATCATTTTTTAAACTTCCATAATTATACTGAGGGACTCCTATCACAAGTCTATTATTTGGCCCCAACATTATATTTTTCCCAAAATTACATACACCCTTTTGGGTGCTGTCCTTGTTATTAGCTTCCAGGTGTTTTCGCTCGCTTATCAATAGGGTATCTAATTTCCAAAATTCGAATGTTCTCACAATTTCCTCCATTGATATTTTCCAAATTGCCCCTTTACCATCAAAAAACCCAGGGGATGAGGTATAAAGTGCGTCCAATTGGTTGCTATACTTAATGTCTGTACCAAAACCAATGCTATATGGGACGTTGGTAAACTCGGTTGGCAACTTCAACTGCAAACAAAATTCCAACGTCCCGTCTGTCTCCCTGTATATGAAAATGACGCTAAAAATGTGCTGCGATATGGCCACATAATGCGTCCCCTGGTAGGTCCATGAACAAATAACTTTGCCAAACATCCCATGTATCTGAGAAGACACAATTTCAAAATTTGAAAGAAGCGTTTTGCTTGCCTTAACTACAATTCTCCCTCTCAGTACAAACTTCGGTGAAGGCTGCGATTGTAACTCAGGTGAAGCATAAACAAGTACCAAACCCAAACTCTGGCAAGCCACGTAAATGAAGGAGTCAGTTGCACCTAAAGCGGAGCCAAAATGTTGATAAGGCTTGGACCACGATCCCCCCTTCAAAAAATTAGTGAAAACTTCAGATAGGGCTACCGATTTAACTTCGCCAGGGTGTTCCAACAATGGCACAATACTTTTGCCAGATATTATCACAACGCAACCCGTTTCATATTTGCCACAACTTGAACTGGATAGTAGTATATCAGGCCTATCATCACGATCAATATCGTAAACTTTTTTCACTTCCAGCTGATTTGCCTCTCTCGTTGGGGCCAGATATATCGTTAGCAATAAAATGTCGGCACGGTAAAAATAGATACTGTTTGTACTGGGTTCAGAAATCAATAAGTAATCAATTCCCTTTACATGAAAAGTATGGACATTATCACCGACCATGGCTGTAGAAGGGTCTGAGCCAGTCCCCATTTCTCCTTCATCTCCATCGACAATTTTTCGCCATGGAATTAAATAGACGGTTCCCTTGCCGTCCTCCAAAGGGGCTCCGACCGCTAAGTAAACTTGATCATCGTCTTTGAACTTCCCTAATGCCATGCTTGTTCCAAAATTGGAGAGGTCCCGACCAGGTGAAATTTGAAGAAACCCTTCAATCGTTCCCCATTTGAGAATTACAGCGGTGCGGACCAATTTGAGATCATCTGCAGGCGGTAAATTACCGCATAACTGTAATCTCTTCATGATATCCAGCTGATCGGTACCGTCCAGCACATTATTCAATGTAGATAAACAGTTTTGTAATAATGCCACCAAGTTAAATTCGCCGCCAAGCCAGTAGTCCTGAATCATTTCTGGAGCTCTTGGTGAGATCTCATAAGCAGTATTGAGGATTTGGTTTCGATCCTCCAGAAAAGTGAAAACCTCCCCAATAGACCCAGAAAATCCTCTGTTCATACAAGTATTCAAATCTTGATAACTTATATTGATGCTATCAGCTCCGGCACACTTCACGATATCTAGCATATCCTCCTCCTTGGGCAAATACCATTTTACAGTTGTAAAAAACTGCCAATTATCGATAATAGTATCTCTATTCACCTTTCCCAGTACGATAAAGTCGCCCATAAAATCGAGGAAAGTGTGTGCCTCGTCAGTACGACCACCAAATTCTGTTTGAGATAATACTTCAAGCAATCCGTGAGTTTTGTAACCATCGACCAGCGAGTGCCAAGAACAATCTACTATCTGATGTACAAAGACTCCTACCAGAAAATTTCGCAACCTCTTCGAATCTGTAGACTCTGAGTCTTTGTCGTATTTTCGATGCCACAGCCCTATTGCTCTCACTAGAAATTGAGGCCAATGAACCGCTTCTGCGAAGTCATGCCAGCTTTCATTGGGTTGGCAAGAATATAGCGCATCTGGAAAATAGGTTCCAGCCCTCAACCATGGCTCATATTCTTTATCTAAGTCTGAAGTAACTCGAGCCAAATAGATCAAATGAACATTGACGCCAGCGCCATGTACTTGCCAAAACTGCAACAAAAGAACCAAAACCAGCCAACTGAGACCAAAATTCATAGGTATCATGGTCCATCTAAGGTTTAGTCAGAACGAGTCCATCATTGAGTCGATCAAAATGAAAAGTTGTGTTACTTTGTTTTTTTGTATTGAAAATGATATACATTTTGTTCAACAATTAAACGAATTTTAAGGTCAAAAAATTCAGCTGTTACAAGGCGCCAAATATCGCGGAAAACATCTAGAAATTGAATTATAGTAGAGAAGAGTGGTGATGCCAGAGGCTGTCCAACTGCCCTGGTGGTGGCAGAAGCTTTGCGTGGCTTCTACGATAGCCTCTTTGGCGATAGCTGTATATGCGATTACTATGCATTTTTTGAACTACCGAAAGCCTTATGAGCAACGTTTAGTTGTTAGAATTCAGCTGATTGTACCTGTATTTGCTGTGACGAGTTTGGCTGCAGTCAAAAGTCCGAAGCTATGCCAGGTTTATTTGGACCCTGTCAGAGAAGTGTATGAAGCATTTGTCATTTATACATTCTTTTCCTTATTGGTATTGGTTTTAGGTGGAGAGCATCGGATAATCACCGAGATCTGTTTGGATCATCCGCCCTCCACTCATGTCATACCGTTTTTGGGCAGATATCTGGGTAAGATAGATTTGTCGTACCCTGAAGATTTCCTTATGGTGAAAAGAGGAATCCTGCAGTATGTGTGGTTTAAACCTTTTTATTGCATTTTTAACCTCGTATGCTTGGTCCATGACTTGCCGCGATTGAGTTTCACACTGGTTGTGATGTACAATATATCGGTTACATGGTCACTTTGCAATTTAGCGGTATTTTGGAGATGTCTTTATTACGATTTAAGGCCTTTCAATCCATGGGGCAAGTTTTTGTGTGTCAAAGTGATCATCTTTGCATCTTATTGGCAAGAAATGGTCATGATGTTATTGGACACTGGAGGAATTCTTCACGGTGGTAACGCTGGATTCGTTTACCAAAATGGGTTACTTTGCGTGGAGGTGGTTGGTGTTGCTCTATTGCATATGGTTACTTTTCCCTGGGACGAGTATTCCTCGAAGCGCATGCCCCAATGTAGTCGAATGAATTACTTATATGCTCTTCGAGATTGCTTTGGAGGTCGTGATTTGATGTGGGATTTCGCTCAAACTATTATGGGAAATAGTTATTACAATTGCCGAAATTTTGATCCAACGGCTGAAAGTGCATTGATGGCTAAGATGCATGCAGATTCGAGGATGCGAAGGATAAGTCAAGGTATGAGATTTGAAAACCAGGGCCAAAGGAGATACTGGGTTGGTTATGGTAGCACGAAAAGCATTGGCGAACCTTCCATGGCGATCAATGGGTCGTGGGATGACTCAATTGAGAGCAACCGCTACATTCCTATGGATCCCAACTATCCAGTGTCTTCGGATGTATCTGCCGGCCACCGGAACAGTCGAAGTATTAGAGAGTTGAGGCAAGACCTCAACGGTAGGGCGTCTGTGGTATAGCAAAACAACTTGTGTCGTAAATTGAACTTTATTAGGTCTTCGGGATAAATATTTTACATATCGATTACTCGTACAATTAAAGGCAATTGGGCTGGTAGGATGAGAGAAAAAAAACATTTACAAGAAAGTCTGCTAATCGCTACCACTCCTAAATGCGCATGATACCCCTGGACCTGCTTTATCAACTGGCATTAAAATTGGCGGGAATTAATCACGTCCCAGTAAAAAATGTTTGGCACATTCGTAAGCTGTCCAAGATATTGCTGTGGCCGGCATATTAGCGATGATTCTTGGTTTGAGGCCACGTAGAAACCCTTTCATGCCGCGGACTTGGTAAATGGCCCTTGTGGCCTTTGTAAAAGTATCGGCTTTCCTCAGAACTTCATTTGATACTGTTTCGCTTCCCCTAACTTGTAATACTGTCTTGATACAGTCCAATGGTGTAGTTACTGCGGCACAGACTGCACCGCTTATGCCACCACAAAGGCAATGTATTAATGGGTTGTAGGAGTTTGTAGGGTTGAATATCTTGGTCGATGATTCGTATATGACAAAATTCATAGCAGCAAAGGGAATATTCATAGCGATGGTGGTTGGGTAAGAGTAGTAAAAAGCCGCGAACCCTTCATTTGTGTATATCCTTTTCGCAACCTGTAACATGGGGGTTGCTGTGTTAAGTTGCATTCTCTGCTTTATGGTGTCGAAAGGGTTCATCAGGGCATCAGCCGCCACGGTGGCAGCCGCACCACTAAGGGCAGTCTTCAGGGGTTGATGCGTTTGATAATCTCGACGATCGATGAGCTGTGATTTGAAAAATTCGTAATTTGCAAAATAGACCGCATGAGCAGGACCCGCACCCAGAATCACGGATTGTACACCCTTCCAGAGTGCCAAAGAGCCTTCTGCAGTAGAGATCTTTGCGATCTGGGATAGCATGCCCGTGGATACAGAAACGCTGGCAGACTGTATTCGAGTCTTAAGAGCGTCTATGGGGAACATCACAGAGTGTTCCATGATCCCGGCAAATGCTCCGGCCATAAGCTGTGCATTCAACGGGGCATCAGGGGGCAGCGACTCGTAATCAATCTCTTCAGCTGGGTTACTCTCTGGGGAATCCATGTTCTCTTAAGATATTTCAGCTGCACGATTAATCTTATGAATATCAGAACCTTTTTTTTTTTCAACTTTATTTTATTCCAGGTCTATCGAGACAGCAAGCCCAACTGAGGCAGATTATATCAGACTATCCAGCACGCTCTGAAAGCTATAGCTCGGCTACTCTACGAAAATGCAGAATCGAAATCGAACTTTCGTGTATTCACGAATCGTCCATGGCCTAGTCTCGACACTTGACATTTTTTCATTTTTTTTTTTCAACTTGCCGTATTGAAGTATTGCGGATACTTTACACCCGGCGGAAAAGCTGAATTTAGGAGCAACATTAGAAAGGCAATGTTAGTAATACAGAACAATTCGAGCCTCTTGAAAGGTTCAGTAAGATATAACTGACAACCTTGGTGTCATTTAGTTCTTTCTTGATATTTGTTGCATTTTATTTGACCTGGGAATTAGACACTCGATCGCAGTCTAGTTCGAAAGCCCAGATGTAGTTTCACATGTCATTTATCATGGGATATTAATTATTGAACGCATCAGCCAGATTCTTAGTTGAAAACTCCTGAAATAATGAGTATAATTATAAAGAAAGATGTGATGAATTGTATACACGTGACTTTGTCGGTACGGCTTTTTTTGCGGTCTCACAAAATTACATTCCTCTTTCGGAGAATTTGTGACAGTTTCGAGTAATTGTTGCTGTTTCGGGATTTAAAGTTTATGCATCGAACATTCCAAGGATTAACGGTGTATTCAATGTTTGAACTTTTTCATGTGGCGCCAATTACTCGTGTTTCTCCACATTTTCCCTGCAGTTTGCATTCTACGTGCTTTCCGGAAGGGGTTCGTGCTTGAGTGGCTCCATGGAGCTCTTTATTTCTCAGAAGCGTTTCTTGTTGTTTTTTTCCAGCATACATTCGTCATTATACGAGTATTCCACTATTAAGACATGACGTACGCAAGATTTTTTTTTGACAGTAATGTAAGAGTATGCATTTGATGTCCCAGTTTTCAACCTTTCGACATTTAATGCGTGCCAGAGGGAGTTTTCAAAAAGAATTAATTCTTTCTCCAAATATCTAACGCAACGATCAAAAAAGCTCTTCGAGATACATACCATGCTGTAGTAGAAAGTATTTTGTAATTTGTATAATCGTTCTATCTCAAGCAGATCGGCAAATATTGTAACGTTGGCGTTAATTCGACTCACTGGGGATATTCAAAAGGTTTAGGGCACTAAACGCCAGTGGACACCATAATAACGCCACCAATGGAATCCCCGCGTAGATGATATATCTACCAACAATATCAATCTTTGCTTCACCAATGAAAGGAGGGCACTCCTTGGCATCGGCATATTTTTCGCGTTCTTGAATTTTCTCAGGACGGCTGTCCTTTAATCTCAATACGCGGGTCAGAAAAGTGTAAACCAATGGCTTACCTATCACGTATTTCCACAGCATAACAATTAGACCACCAACTACTAGTCTACCACATAGCAGAAGAGGAGCTCCCTCGACTTCTAGGCCATAACCGTATTCGATGCCTAGCCTATCCAAGATCCACTTGCTCCATTCGATCCCGCTGACCACTCCAATAAATGCCACACTGTCAGCGAAGCAGGGACACTCGTCAACTGGTTTGATGTGTTTGAAAAGTAGAAACAGCCCCCACGAAATACTCAGGATGGGGAACCACCAGTAGTCGCCGCAGCGAAAGTCGGCCAACAAATGGTTGGCCGCAGCACGGGCTAAAAGGCAAACGATTCCGACCATAGCACCACTAATCACATCTAAAAGTCCATGCATACCACAGTAAATTCTACCGACGACAAGGGTAACGTAATAAAGGGTCACTAAAAGAAACAACGCCATTTTTTGAAAAATGCCAGTGTCCAGTCCAACTATAGTCCATAGTAAGTATAGAGACGCGCCGGTAGCATTGGCAGTGTGGGAGCTAGGTGCTCCGTACTCCATGGTGGTGTATTCACTCAAAGTAATCCTGTGAAGAGGAGGCGATCTGGGTCTGGGCAAACACCAGTAGTCCTTCAAATATCCGCTCAAATAAATCGAATAAGCCAAAATGTAAACCAGGTCAGCAATCCCATCAAAAGAACCTGCCCATGCTGGTGATGGCAGACAGATTACGTAAAAAGTATGAGACCCCAAGACTGCAGTGCCCGCAAAATAAATCGATCTCCATTTTGTCTTGTGTTTTAGCTGCCATCTCGACAAATAGTCCGACTGCCTGTCCGTGAACTGCTTCAGATATTGTCTTGTAGTAAATCTGAACGGGGACATCTTACCTTTGAAATGATCCGGCCCATGGTTGCCAGGATCCTTTAAAGGATGTTTTCTCTGGAAGTCGTTTGGCTCCACTCCTGTCAATGGCCCTCCTTCAGTTGACATTTACGCGTTAAAGAAGTATTGCTCGAGTGCTACAAGTTTCTGAGCCCAGTTCCAGGCTTCCGTGAATCTTTGATTGTTTACGTATGGCTTTGATTTATTTATAAAAGGAGGTTTCGATTGTTTTCATATTATTTATAAAAGGAGGTTTCGATTGTCTTCATACGAGGTTCTAAAATTTTTGTCAATACTACTTAGGAAAAAATAAATGCGAAAAGATCCGAATAAAAAATTTGAAGCAGCAGTGACAATCAGCCACCATTTTCAAGAATTAACATAACTTGCGATGCCAGCTCTTGCGCCTCGATGGACTCATAGTTTTTAATTGCTTTGTCAGGTAGTCCCAGCCATTTGGTTTGAGAATCGGCCGGTTCTTGCAAATTGTCCAGGAAGCCGGACAAGGTCTCTTCATCAGCTGTATCTGGTAAAATTACTCCCTGTACAGGTTCGAAATCTGAAGCTACCTCTGTATTGGCAGTCGTCCTCAACTCGCAGAACACCTGGGTGCACGTCTGCTGAATAATAATGCGATCAGTCTCTTCGTCCACTTTCCCGCCATATATTATCGTACCAAGCATATAGCAAATCTCTCCCTGAACACCCTGATCTGCCGGCAAGTCTGACAGGAAATTGAGAGCGCATGTAAAGTCGCAGTCATTAAATTCGTACCTCTTCGAGAAGCCTATGGGCGCCAATAATGACCGATTCAAAAGAATTGAATGGAACCAGCAGAGTAAAAATTTCCATTTACATTGGGAAGAAGTGTTGAAATAGAATTCTCTTACTGTGTCCAGTATTCCTGGGGTACCCTCGCACACCACTTTGTAACTCTGTTGCATCAAGAAGGAGGGTAGATCTTGACCTAGGATGTTGCACGTCATGAAGATCTTGGTGTTCCCAATGGCCTGTTCCAGTCTTTTAGAAAAGACGGATTTGGTCCACAGGAGAGACATCTGGAGGTTCTGCAGCAAAATCCATCCACCTTCAGTGCTGCAACGTGCAATCTCTTGTTCTGCATAGCTAGTACTCTCAGAGGAACCTAATGCGATGACCGAAATCGGTTGCTCATGTGCCTCGGCCAATTGGACAACTTTGAAACTTGCATCTGTGTCTCTTTCACTGCCCAAGAGTATGCATTGACCAGTTTTGTGAATCGCAAATTGTTCAAGAGTAGATTGCCGCCCGAAAGGCTTTTGAAATTCTCGTAATGCGGCCTTGAAAGAATGATTTTGAATAATTTGGATTACTTGCAAAAGTTCTGTGGGACAATTTTTTTTCATGACTTCAAAATCTATATCTTCATGGTCACTTTTGATATATTCCAAAATGGCTCGAGCTTTTTCTTTAAAAGTATGATCCTTATTTTTGAAGCAGTATGTTAGGTATAGTACGACCGTAAACGCTTCCCTATGTCTTTCCATTAGAGATGGGGAAAACGTTGAATAAACTTCTTGGTACAGGTTCCATACAAGTTCTTCAACCCTGTTGTTGAGTTTGGAACTATGTTTCTGAAAAATACTTTCGAAGCATTCCATGAACTGCCATATGGAAATGTCGTAAAACCAGTGCACTTGTGCCATTTGCTCCAAGACCGAATAGAGTGTTGACGCGTGGAGCCCAAGTGGGGCGTACGTGTTTGTAAAATTATTAACCTTCGTCATAAAATCTTCAGTCTCTCTAAGCTTGTTTTCAATCTCAGATGAATCCAATTTCAGCTTCTCCAAAGTTTGGATTAATTTATCATTTTCCAAAATATTCCCCCTAGAGTCGTTCAATTCTTCCAAAAGCTTGGATTCTAACGTTTTCAACATTATTTTATATTCTCCATTCAGTTTCATCAATTCATTGCTTTCCTCGTCAATTTTTGGTGCTTCTTTAAATAATGATATTCTCACTGCCTTCATTTCGATACTGCTCTTGTTTACTGAGAAGTTGATTAACCTTACTCGAGCTTCCACAAATTTAGGAATCGGAGCGTCAGCATCGCTCGAATACAGCAGTAAACGAAACTCTGAAGCCAGATCCACTTCATGTTCGCCAATTTGGACAGTTCTGCGGCCCCCCGAAGCCCTAAATTCTTGTGCTACGAGCTTGCTAATTACTGGATCAAAATACTCGGCGTCTTGAATCAATATCACTCCGCCAAATCGCACCGCATTTTCTACTTTTTTTACAAAGCCAGCTTCAAGAAAGCTCGTAAGAGTGAACCTTTCATTGTAGTATCTTGAAATGACGGATTTTATTTGAGAATTCGGATCCAAAATGTAAGGTACTCTAGGCGATGTTAGAACCATGCTAAAGTTTTCAAGGAAAAACTCTTCATTTGGTAGTCCAAGTGCATTCCACCCAAACCTTTTTTCGATTTCCACATTGTGCGTCACAAACTGGTAGTTATGGTCAAATTTGATGGAAAGTGAATGCAATAACGACTTAAGATTTTCAAATACTTGCTTTCTTTGTTTTTCAACCAATGCATTACAGTAATTGGAATATAAGGAAGATATCAAACAATTGCCTGTTAATTCGCTATTATCTTTTTTGAATAATTGGGAACTCCTGGCCCACCTTTTTTTTTCTGATGTTAAATTTAAAATCAGTGTTTTAGATCGTTCAAGCTTATTTTGAACTTCTCGCATTTCAGTTTTGATCAATTCGATATCTCGAATGATTTGGCTGTAATTTTGTTTCGAGACTTCAATACTCTCTTGTAACTCGACAATCATATCTTCGGCCGCTAGTAGCCTGGCTTGTGATTGTAATGCCTCATCTTCGATTTTCTGGGCCTCCTTCTTAAGTGGTTCCGCCTTACCCAATATTTCCCCATATTTGAGTTGAGCAAAGACCCATTGGTAAAGCGGGCCGCATGCCTTGCTTGCTCTGTTAACGAGTTGATGGGTGAAATTTGGTTTTGAAAAATATTCTTTTTCAATGAACGATTTCATATCTGAAGAGAGCATGGTTTCCGTGTCAAAATTGACAATATCAAAAATGAACTCGTCCTTACGGATAAAATTTTGAATTTCCCGCCATGACGATATTTTTTGTCCCAGAACAGCACATACAGCTTCCATGGTGACTTTTACAGCTGAGGGAGGATTTATCATTGACCTGATTTCCGTCAATTGTTGCTTTTTAATATTTTTCACACCGCGCTGGGCTTCGTCCAGGACAGGTGCAAAAGCCTCTAGCTCGTCTATAACTTCCTTCCTACGCTGGTTGCTCTCTGCTTGATGCCCCGCAAGGATTTCCCTAATTTCTACAACAGCTTCCTGCTTCCTTTCGGCTTCATTCTGTTCATACAGCATTTTATCTAATGTTTTCCTTGCTTCACTCTCCTTTAATTTTAGTTGCTCTTGTTTTTCAAATAAAAATTTACTCAGCTCTTTTACCTTCAGAACAGATTCATCTAATTTATCCAAGCCAACCCTGATGAACCTCTGCTTATCCTCCAATTCCTTGTACTGATGACCGAAGATTAATTCAAAGCTTTTTAATGCATCTAAAAACGCTCCCGGGGATGCCTCTTTATCCGAATTATTTTCGAAGTATTTTTGGTTAAAATTTAAAAAAAGATTGATCACAGCATCATGAAAGTTTTCTTTGTCCTGCTTAACACTTGTATTTTTATTCTGTTGAGTTTGGCCGTGAGCAATAACGAAGTCTAATGGCATCGGACGAATTACTGTATCCGCTATTTGAGACATGATTTGGACCGACCAATTACCCATCCAATTTATAGCACATCTATTAAATAATGCTGGTGAGGTAGTCATGCTTGGAAGTGTTTTGTTATATGGATTCCTCATTGTGAAGACTACGTGCAAATTTCGGGCTACCTGCTGAACAAACCACTCGTACATTTCTCGCTCTGTGTCAATTAGAAGACCTAGTGAAAAAATTCGGTTCTTCAGTGAAATCATCAATAGTTCATAATTTTCATCCTGAAATAAATCGGGAACGTCCGAGTTTGCCAAAAGAGTATTCATTCTTTCTAAAAAGGAGAGTTCTAAAATGTTGGACTCATCGATTATCAAGCAAAGTCTTTTGTCTTCGATGCTGCAACTTAAAAGAACTTTTCTCAAAAATTCATCAAAATCAAAAACAGTGAAACCTCTGTGGATATTTGGTTGTACAACAGAGATACCATTAAGCCATGCGACAAATTTTGTCATTGTTGTTTTGCCCGTCCTAGATGGCCCTATCAACATCGCATGTCCCTGAACTTGTCTTAATACTCTATCTATGCGAAGAAGATGGTCTAGCATTTCATCGTATATAATAAATGATGTTTCCACTTCTTCCTCGCAAAATGTTTGCAATCTCTGCTGAACAAAACCAAAGAGTTCTTTCTTGTTCACTTCCCTGTAATCTAAAGAAACCCAACGAGAAAATAACAACGATGATGAATTCAAATTTTGGATGAGCTGATTCGGAAAGAATTCATCTATTGTTTCGTGTAATATAGTTTGGAACTGCTTCTTTTCTGAGTGATTGATCAATTTGTCTGCGAAAATTCTCCATGCTTCATAAGCCCACATCTTTAACAAAGATTGTAAAGAATGTTGTAAGCTGCTGCTCACACTCGTATAGAAACCCCTAGTCCATCTTGTTAGTTCTCTAGGGGAAATTAAGTAATGGGTTTGGCATTTGGAACTGAACTCAAGTTTGCATTTGGCGTACAAACTGATGGAAGCCTCAGAAAATTTACCGGCATAATCATTGAACTGTGGTGTTAGTCGCAGAACAGATCTGTAGAAGGTTTCATAAATATGCTTCAAGGATGATTCTGTTGGATAATCCACAAATAAAATGGACACATGTCTTGTAAATCTTAAACTCATTGGGATCCTACCAGGGTCTGTTGGAGGATTACAGGCGCCAACCACGTGAATTCTTTCCAAGCTAACCCACTTGTTCTCGTAGGGTTTCCAGAAGCCCTTTTTTTCGATCAATTCTCTCAGGAATAAAATCGTACTTTGGGTGCCATAAGCGTCAGGTTGAGGTAAATTCACTTCATCGCAAAATAAGACGAGTTCTTTTGTAGCGCTTTTCGGGCGTAATACGAAACCTTTAGAGGAGGAGACGTAGCAAGTATGGTGGTTCAAAGTTTTCAGAATATGGGCAATACTGGTGTCTTTTGAAAAATTCATTCCTACTACTTGAAAGTTTGAGCTTCTTTGTAGAGCGTTGTTCAGTATCATAGTTTTACCAGAACCGGGAGGACCACATAAAATAATAGACTTGCGTGCATTCAATAGTTGAAAGACTAGGAGGTCCTGTTTGATGGTTTCTTTTGTGGGAACGATGATGTTAGGTTTCATCAGGTCTGCCGCTTCAAGAGAAATCTGCGGGACAAGAGAATCCAAATCAACAACCTCTAACGTTTCAGGCTCAAAATCGATATCTTCTTCAAATTTCATATTTAACTGATGAAATTTTTTGAATAAAGTTACAATTGCGTGCTGAAAGTTGAGCTGATCTGCCAATTTTGTATCACCGACAAACGAAAACTGGATAACCTGATTAATTTTGGAATAAAAAAATTTCTCATACGCAGCATCGGAAGCTATCTGTAAGCCGGAGCTATAATTTTTGAGGTTTTGAATGATCAAAGTGGCCGCAGTGGATATTACCCTAGAATTATCAAACTCCATTATATGTTCCAGTTTTTCAGCCTCTTCAAAAAGAAATTGAGTGGAAGCAGGACAAAAAACCTTATAGACATTCGTTTTGTACCTATTAATGACGGGTGTTGGAATCAGAGATTGTGCTTCCAAGGCATCGAAGGAACTTGCTAACTGCTTCTTTAGATTTTCGTAGGACGAACATACTCCTTCAGTAAATAAAATCAATCCGCATCTTGTTATAGTGGCTGGCGTGGTATGTTTCAAGTCGTGAGTTTCGAAGATCAAGCGCATTGTCTTTGGAATTTCTAACCTTTCTCCGGTTGGCAAAGTCAGCATTTTGTTATCGTCGAGTGCGCTATTGAGTGTTTCTGCATATTCCGGATCCAAATCACTATCAAAAATAATCCACACCCTACTATTTTCAAAAGACTTCGCTGTGTCATTAAGAACTTGACGAAGGATGGATGTAAAAACACCGTCCTGCCATTCTAAAGTGGCTCCGTTAAGGGATCCGTAAATTTCTTCTTTTTTGAGTGTCTTCGTGGCAATTGTGTAAACAAAGTTTTCAGTTTTTTCCAGATCCTTGAGAACTTTCAGCACAGTTTTCCAGACAGTGGTCTTACCACTGCCAGCTTTTCCGGCCAAAATCAACGCCTGCTGGGTTTTTTGAAGATGATAAAACTGAACACATTTTTTATCAAACTCTTCCGTTGAGCACAAGTAATATTCTTCACATATTTTCAAAGTGGGGCACATAAAACTATTATTCAGCCTTTTCGAATCCTCATACAAAAATATTTCTCCAATACACGACAGGAACTTTCTCTCGTCAGATTTCACCAACGTTGGCATTATAATCTGACACAAACTTTCAACTAATACTAATTCCTCATTCTTGCCAACCTCTCTTGCTGTTATTTCAAAACAATTTCTTAGTGTCTTCTTGAGCGTTCTCAGCCCAAAGTCGTAATGCTTTTGGGCGGTGCACTTACTTTTCAAAGCATTAAATAAACTGACCACTTTTTTCGACAGCTCTTTGGAGTGTTTGAAACCTAAAATCTTTAATATCATGTCAGCAATAACATCATTATCAGATGTTTTAATAGAAAACTCTCTGAATTTCTTTTTCAAATTTTCAGGAAGCTTTGACCTACCTGCATAATTAGGATTCAAAGTTATGAATAATGCGGTGGCTTGATGCAGAGTTACGGTGGCACCCATCAAATTTATTTTTTTTTTGCTTGTCGCTAATCCATTCTGAACAACTTCTACATGGCTTGATACAGCGCTCATGATATTCTCACTAAGCCTATTAAACTCGTCAAAGCAACCCCAAGCACCGACCTGTGAAATGCCCATCATGAGCCTAGCCATTGCCTGGAAATCATAAGAATCGTCACAATTGAATACCATCACTATGCGGCCCAGATTTTGTCCCAATGATTTAACTGTTTCTGTTTTACCCGTACCAGCAGGCCCAAATAAACACCCGCCATATTTCTGATGTAGAGCCTCAGTCAAAGCTATGTATCCCTTTTGCAGCGTCGGGGTGTAAATTAGGCGTTCTGGTATGCCAATATATTCAAACCCATATAAATCAGATCTCCCAGCCAATGATACATGTATTCTATTCAGCAAATATTGGTTTTCGTCGTAAAGAAATTTTTGTGTGTTGAACCAAACAAGGCGGGCCTTTGGTAAGCTTGTCTTATTTAACCTTTGGACGACATCAACATAATGAAGGCATTCAACCAAAAAAGATCTGAATTTTCTCTTTTCGCAAGAGGAAGTTCGTTTTTCTATTTCGCATATGATTTCGTCTGTTTCCCTCTCCATAAGAGCCAGTACTTCGGGAAATTTTGCTTTGTTAAAGCACTCATTTATAGCTTTAGTCCAAAAGATTTGCCAAGATAGCAACAGCACCTGGAAAATGTGTACATCCAAAATATCTTTAAAACGTTTTCCTTCATTCAAAGAGGAAAGACATTTTGAAACATCTTCAGATATAGTACATTTTATCTCGTTGTCCAACAACGACAACCATTCATCGCATCGAAGCGAACGGATACTTACTTCATTTTTTAAAGTGAGCTCTTCTTGTTCTGCAGAAAAAATACCTTCGATGACCACACCATTGGCTTTTAGACCCGCAATACTACCATACATTTTTGCCATATAAAGAGAAATTCGGTTGAGATCATCTCCGGCTCCAATAAATTTGAGCAAATCATCATTACCCAAAAAATAAAACTTGGGGAATAATACCCTTTGTTCTTCCAAAAAGTCATTCAAAGAGCTTTTTATCAATTTCAAGGAATCTAGAATACGTTTGAAAATCAGGAGGCTCTCTGGAATGTGGACTGCATCAAGTGCGCTATTCAATGAAAATATTCTTAACAATAGCGACTTAAACTCTAGGGTTAGTCCTTGAAATTTGGAACTTTCCAACGGCAGCAAACTTTGCATCTCTTTATTTTTTCCAATGACGCCATATAGATCAATCCAATAAAACTGGGTATCCATCCATTCTGTTTGTAAAATCGAAAGTTCTGTTAATTTGTTCTCCAATTCAAGACACTCTGGCTCGAAATATTTATAATATACTGAATTTTTCATTGAATGAAGCTCTTCCAAATTGTCGATGCAAGCTTGTCTTAGAGAATTCCATTCGCCAACAAGCTTCAATCCACTGGAATGATTGACGACTTTATATTGAGCATCATCCCAAAAGGATTTTATTTCATTTAGAACCTTCTCGAGAACAAACTCCTTTTGCGCTTTTTGAATTAGATCTTTAATTGTTGTCTCATGCAATTTCGAATTTATCGATAACACAGTTTCCAAAGATATATATGTTGATCCCTGGACAAATCCTTTGCCAGCTTTTTTGAAGAGATACTGCCAGTGCCGTGTTTTCAAGGAGGGATCCTTTAGCAAGCGTAAAATATCTGCAGATTTCAGCACTTTTTCAATGGATGAAAGTAAATTTTCAAAGATGAGATATTGCTTGACTTTGAAAGACACGCTATTCATCTCACACTGAATATTTTTAAAGTTCTTTAGGTGAGATTCGACATCTACTTTATCCCAAGCCACTTGGAGAAAATCATTAACCTTGTTCCAAAAGCCTTCCAGCTCCATCCATACTTTTCTGAGCGCCGAAAGCTCTTCGTAAACACTTTTAAACCGGTCTTTAATCACAATGGGAATAAGCATAATTTTTGCAGACTCTGAAATGAGCTGCATGTCTGACTTCAAAGAAGAATATGATTCTTCAAAAGCCTTAATGCTCGAAAGCGCCTCTGCAGGTGCCCATTCTGCCGCCACAGGTTTTTTCTTCGACCAAGATTCCAGTAAAAAAATTGCTAATTCATCCACACGCTGGGCTTCCGACTCCAATTTATTCAAAATAACCTCTCTATTCTTACTTAAAAGAGCTTCTTTCTTTATCGAGCATTCACTGAGTGCTTTGAAATCACATTCTATCTGGTCCACAAAAATAAATTCTGACGAAAACTTCCAATTCAAAGCATAAAACAGTTTTTCACTTTTCATAAGAATATTCAAAAGTGACTCTCTAGCACCACGACTCTCTCTTACTTTATTAATTGCCTTTACTAACACCGTCATGTTTTCCAATGATGAAACATCGAGTCTGCTTTCTTCTAGAAATTTTCTTTCTTCGGTCAAATCCTGTCCAAATGCAGCTGCACTTTTCATGTAAAGTGACATTAGCTGGTTGCCTAGATAATTGACCCAGAAATTGTATTTTTCGAACACTAAATACAATGTCTCCTCGTAGTGGAAGTTAAAAATGCTACCAAAGCTTTGTTCCTGCTGAAATAAGGTCGACGATGGCGATAGTTCGAGGATATCCATCAATAATTTAAGGCATTTTTCTATGTCCGAATCGATCAGTTCCCACACAGTTATTTCTTTCAGGCTCCAAAGCCTTTCAGTTTCTTTCCACAACCTAGCATAATCGATGCCTTCCTGGTACAAGTGATTAACTTTTGAATATGCTTCTGCGAGATGTTCTTTCAAAGTCTCGTGCAAAAAATTAAAGTCCTTTGCAGAGTTCAAGTACGTTAGCCGAGGCAAATTCATACAAGAGAGCATTTCCTCCTCTATCTCTCTGAGCCATGCTGACTTGACTTGTTTCAAGTCGGGGATAAACATAATAAGGCCTTCCTGAAATGTCACTAATACGGTATGGCTTGTCAATGCTAAAGTTTGCAAAAAACTTTCCATTTTCCTTTCAAGTATTACTTTGAGTGACTTGTTTAGTAAAATAACAAATTCATTTCGCGTTTCAAATCCCATCGAAGGTAACTCATTTATTATTCGCTGTATGTCCAAAATATGTTGTAAAATCATCGACATATCGAAATTGGGTTTGGATAATTCCTCAAATATATGAGATAATTCCATTTCAATATTTTCCAACTTTTCGAAATCACCTAGTATGCAACTCAGATTTTTTCCTAGGCTGTTCAAAATATTTCCCCCCTTTTCATCATCCTCCTTTATTATTACTTTAGAAGGGAAACAATGCCATAATTTAGCCATTGCCTTATTCAAGAGCAGCCATGTGTGATCGATTCGAGATTTTAGCAAAATTCCAGTGTAGGGCCGAGTAGGCAAGTCTTGAAACAACGACATTAACGTCTGAATCTGTTCAAGTAAAAATACCGCTTGAGGATAGATGGCCCTGTAATGTCTGGCAATCCTGAAAACATTGTTTGGGATATGGTGGCCCATATAAATCAAGTTTCTGGTATCCTTAAAAAGAGTGCCGAAAGAGAAATTAAAATTCACACATAGTTCGTATTTTCCATGGTCATCTTGTAGCACTTTCAAAATTGGCGTCCTCAATGCATCAGTTTCACCCTTAGATATGTTGTCAATTAATTGACATACAATTTTTTCCGTGTTAAACTTGGATAAGATGTTATCACATTTATTTACCAATGCAATGCCCTCAGGCACATCTTTGAAATGTGTACCCAGTAAAAGCTCCAGCTGTTTGATTAACATTGTAAGATGAATTCCGACTTGCTTATTTTGTGTCGCCAAGGCAGCAACAGGTGAGAGATCTCTTAATTGTAAGAATTCAGTCGCATGATTTTCTACAGCCAGCCTATTGTCTATCGAGGCCACTTCTTCATTTATGAGATCAATCAAGGTCTGTTGATGAGTTTTGATTATGCTTCGAAGTTTTGGGTAAAATTTCATTAGCGGCTTAAAGTTGAGAAAAATATTCAACATCCTTTCCGAACTCTGACAACCGCGCAGCTTCTGTTCAAACACTTGGATAAATTTGCTTTCTAATGTGGATAATCTCTGATTGTATATTAACCTCGCCCTAGGCCAATCGTAGACAAAACTTACGTTTTTCGGCTCAACAGTAAGCGGCTCATAGATAAATTTCAGATCTTCGGCACTTCCCTCGTATCCTATAGCATCCAACGTTTTACTTAGCAGGGCATGCTGACAACGAAAAGCGGAAATTCTGTCTAAGATGTTTTTTACTTGGTCTGTAAAGGAATCTAAACTCACAAATGCAATATCTTCTATTTTCCGCCTTCTTATCACCTCCCTGATCTGTATGTTATTGTCCCGCAAAACCTCGTCCCAAATATTCATGCATCTTTTTATTTCGTTATTGAGTTGTTGGAATTGGTCATATTCGATTTCAAATACGTTCGGCAGTAGTTCTAGTACTTTTTCGCCAACATGTTGTGATACTTTTTGCAAAAAGATGATCAATTTGTCTACTGGATAAATTGACAGCCTAAATTTTTTAAAAGAGGCCCCTAGAAGCTTCAAAGATTCGTTCAGTTCTATCAAATTAGAGCTAGAATGAAGCTGTTCCAATGGAATGATAGACACGAACTGGTTATTCCCTTTGACTTGCTTAAGCCTCTCTGTGATGCCGGTATTGGCTACAAATTCCAAGGGACTACGTAATCTTTTCGTAGTGGCCAAAATTTCTAAGTGTATTCGCACTTCTGTACTCTGTAATCGATCCATGACGCCAGTTAATGCGGCTTCCATATTACCCCAAAATTTCACTTCTTCAGACACCGAATCATCATTTGCGTCTCTTTGTAAGCCTACTAAGTTGAGCACAATTCTGTGCCACTGGTTGGCCATACTCTGGAGAACATTCAAAAAATTAGAATCTTCAAGCGCTCCCTTGTCTAGATATTGCATGTAATTCTCCGTATTTGCTCCCTCTTCCACAATTTCCTTGATTTTAGGATGTACAGCTAGCTTTGGAATCGGGATAGAGTTTTTTAAACTGTGAAAAGAAGAGGTGAGTTCTTTGAGTTTTGCCTTGGTGACGCTCACGGATTCCGCCGCGCAGGGAAGAACATTTGACTGGATGAGCATGTTAAACGCAGGATAAATTCCATTATTAACAATAGACACCAAATAGTCTGTATCAAGGTTAGTCGGAAGCGTTAAAACACTAAGCTGATCTCTCACCGGTATGCTATAGTTGATTATTCCATTATTCTTTATAATGACAAATTCTGAAGATCCACCGCATAATTCAGGTATCTTCACTTGCAGTTTCACATCACCACTATCTTTATCCATCAGAACGAACAGCGTATTATAATTCTTCATTTCACCACCCACTAAAAACAATCGAAGCTCCTCGGAGTACTTGTTAGCCAACCTATCCTTAGCATTGGTATATTCTGCCTCGGGGATCTCCAAAATTGAACAAAAAAAAGTTCCAATAAACTCCACAGTCTCGTCAAACATAGAATTGTAATCACCAGGCATCACGAATCCTTCCACCTCTTATGCTCCACCACCCCTTGGTCGATCTTGCCCTTCATAACACACTTAGAATATGTAAACAAACTTTGCTCATCGGCCGTGCACAATGAGTGGTTCCTTTAGCAAAGTGACTACTATCAAGGGAGCTTTAATTCAGCGTTGCGGGTCACTTATGATTGATCGATGGTAGCATGAGTACCTCCAGGTCGCTTACACGTCTCGTTAGGTTCTGATCAAGTTATTTAAATTTGAATATGGTTAGCGATGATCTTTTCAAACCACCACCTACTCTTCAGCACGGCGCTGATTGCTGTAGTGTTCTTTCGCGTGACGGATCGGAATTAAGCACGCACCTTGGAGGTTCTTCAACGGCTTTGGAGGACAACCCTACGCCTGCGCCTTTTTCCCGAACATTGTCATCAATAACCAGTTACGGGCAAGTCAAAAAGACTAGCAAGATGGCCGACTGTCATTTGAAAATAGTGGTTGTTGGTGACGGTGCTGTAGGCAAGACATGTCTTTTGATATCCTATGTGCAAAAGAGGTTTCCCACAGACTATGTTCCCACCGTTTTTGAGAACTACGTGACCAAGATACGTGGTCCCCGTGATAAAACCGTTGAGCTAGCTCTTTGGGACACTGCTGGTCAGGAGGAGTATAGTAGGTTGCGGCCCCTATCGTATTCAGACGTAGACATGTTACTGGTATGCTATGCTGTTGACAACCCCACTTCCTTACGAAATGTGGAAGATCTGTGGTTTCCAGAAGTGACACATTTTTGTCCCGATGTTCCAGTGATGTTGATTGGATTGAAATCAGATCTGTATGTTAGGGATGATCCCAGCAAGTTGGTAGATCCAAGAAGAGCGGAGTCTTTGGCCTTAAAGCTTGGCGCTTTTGCGCATGTCCAGTGCTCTTCGAAAACAAGAGACAACGTGGATCAAGTTTTCTCTACTGCAATGGACACTGCTTTGCATGATAACCTGTGTGATTCAAAGGAGAATTCAGCGGGAATCAAGAATCCTTTTAGGAAAAAAAGTCCTGTGGGAAGCAAAAAAAATGTTAGGAAACACAGTTGTAGGATTCTCTAACGACGCTGGCGTATTAGTATGATCAATATCCTGAATTCCATTTATTTTTACCCTTTCTGTTTGGTTCGGTGATTTTATAAAGGTTGTTTTTTTTGAAGTTGAAGTTCTGCTTTTGTATGATAGATGCATGTGCTGTCTAATCGCAATTTTAGAAAGATCTATCTTATTTCTAACAGCATGTGCGAGTTATCCTTCTTCATCATGTTGATTGATAAGCAACACAATTAGTTATTTGTACGGCTCAATGGCCTGAAATGATTGGGAAGAAAAGAAAAAGATTAAATAAATTAAATGGTAACGCAAAGTAGCAATTGTTGAACAAATTTATAAGTAACAATCCCGCAATTTGTAGCGCTGTGGTTTATCCTAAAGTCGTGCTTTTATCAAATATCGCCCTTTTCAAAAGAATTGAATACTTAGAACAGTTCTGCCTTGGAATCGCTTTTTGCTAATGAGTCTCTTTTTGGAAATTCCTGTTCCCATTCTTTTAACTCAAACGGCTGTTATCACACCAAAATTTAAGTTTAGTTCCATACCAATTAATTTATTCAAACAATTATTAATTTTGGAGATTGAGATTTGAGAAACAAGCAACCTTTTGTAATTTAACAAGAGGAAATCAAACCCTACTAACAAAAACCATTTTCGTCAACGCTCGTCAACTTTTAACATGAACCAGTAAAAATCGATAAAGGATCGACAAACCATTCTTTTTTTTTAGAAGTATCTATGGTTAAAGTTCACATGCATGGAAGCAACTACTAGTTGTGGAACTAAGGTTTAAGCTCCAAGGACTCAATTCATTGCGGTGGGTCCAGCTTTTTTGGAACCTTGTTGCCTGATAGGTTTTGATGGCACGAACGCTTATCGCTTTTCTTAATCGCTTTTCTAAATCGCTTTTGACGTTGTGTTGAAATTTTTTCAATATGCGAATTTGAATCCATCGCTTAGATTGATAAATGTTTGAGATGCGATGATTGCTTGGAGGAGCCTTTGTCGCCCATTAACACCGGCATTTAGAAATAGAATTGGAGCTCTTGGCGTTAGCAAAGGACAGAGGTTTTTCATGACTACCGTAGCTGATTCAACGGCGGAAATTCGTAATAAAAGGCCCTTGGCCAAGTCGGTGCCAAATAGTAAACCCAAGAGACCCAAGTTAAAGAGGTATAAGGCCAAAAAAGTGGACCCTACCAGTCCACTGGGTGTTTTAGAGTTTGAAATTGATGACTTGCTAGAAAAAAATGGGTTGGATCGTGAAAAGGTCAAGAATGATGTATCTGCAATCTTGAACGATATACCCAAATTATGTGGGCCCATGAGTAAAGCTTATCACAGGGTGGTAAATCATGTCAAGGTATTGAAAAATATGTCCAATGGTGACGGAATGGCACTTATCGATAATCCGGTAAAAACGGACAAGAAACAAATTGCACTGATACCTTTTGCACTAGTTGGTGATGTAGTGAACATCAACGTCTACAAGACACACCCATTTCATGTGGAGACGGATCTATTAGACATAGTAGTAAAAACACCAAGAAGGGAAGACGAATTAATCACATGTAAATATTTTGGCAAATGTTCCGGTTGCCAATTCCAATTTCTAAACTACGATGAGCAGCTGGAACTCAAGAGAAACACCATTGTCAATGCATACAAATATTTTGCACCACGCTTGATGGCAGAAAAATTAGTACAGGAGATCGGGTCCACATTTGGTTCACCTTTAAAACTGGGTTATAGAACGAAGCTCACGCCACATTTTGACCTGCCTCGCAGGAGGACTTTGGAGCAACGACCACCATTAGGATTTGGACAAAAAGGTAGGCAGAAATGGAGAAAAGATACACTGGAAGTCGGGGGCAATGCTTCGATTCTGGATATCGAAGAATGCCCCATCGGCACAACGGCGGTAAATCTAGGAATGCATAATGAAAGGCGAAAGTTTGAGACGAGCTTTTGCAATTACAAGAAGGGGGCTACTATTTTACTCAGAGAAAACACAACACTTCTTGATGTTACTCGGGAAACAAGGGAGCAACTGACAGACGATGGCTCCAAGGATGCAGAGGGCAATATTTCATTTGTGGAGGTTAAAGATTCCCCAACCGACGCCAAACTGGCAAAAACTTGCGTCACAAACACGAGGCAGGTTGTGAGGGAGTACATTGACGGTTACACCTTCCAATTCAGCGCCGGTGAATTTTTCCAAAACAACAATTCAATTTTACCGCTAGTGACGAAATACGTGAGAGAGAATCTGCAAATACCTAATTCTGAGCCAGGCGACCTGAACTATCTCGTGGACGCTTACTGTGGATCTGGCCTCTTTAGCATCTGCAGCTCGAAGGGTGTGGCCAAAGTAATTGGCGTTGAGGTCTCGGCAGATAGCGTTTCGTTTGCACAAACGAATGCCAAAAACAATGGTGTTGAAAACTGTCAATTTATTGTGGGGAAAGCCGAGAAACTGTTTGAGTCCATTGATATGCCAAGCGACAGAACTTCTGTGATCCTGGATCCTCCTCGTAAAGGTTGTGATGACATTTTTTTGAGACAGTTAGCAGATTACTGCCCGGCAAGGATCGTGTACATTTCATGCAATGTTCATTCGCAGGCAAGGGATGTGGAGTATTTCATCAAGGAGACAGAGGCAGGGAAACACTACAAGATTGAAAGCTTGAGGGGATTTGATTTCTTCCCTCAAACGCACCATGTAGAAAGCGTATGTGTAATGTCTAGGGTATAGACACTGACGAATTATTTATTGATAAATTTATACCTTATATTTTCAAGACTTTTGATATAGATTTTTGAATTATAACTACTGCCTACTTTTCATCATCCATAACAACAAGTAAAGTATTAACGATTCAAGTGCTGTTTGCATATTGAACTTCTAAGTAATGCCTAAGTTTCAACTCTCTCTGCTTTACGTGACTGTTACACCATCCTAACACCTTGTCCTATACATGTGTACACCTAAGAAATTGTGCATTTTTAGTTTTCCAAAAGTTTTTCATGACGCGTCGTCTTGCGAGGACCGCCGCGCTTTGGCGTTGACGACCCACGACGCAACTGCCCTCTGGGCTCATCGCCTAATTTTCGCAAATTTCACAAGCCTATACTGATGATGAGGCCTTCAAGTGATATCTTAGAAAATAATTGAGACGTTACGTGAAGGCAATCAATCAAGATGGAGAACGACAAGGGTCAACTAGTACGTATTTGAGAGAAATAGAGAGAGAACCCATAGCTAAAGGTTTTTGTTGAATGGAATACTAACTCACCCTTCTCAGGTCGAACTTTACGTTCCAAGAAAGTGTTCTGCCACCAACAGAATCATCAAGGCCAAGGACCATGGTTCCGTCCAGATCAACATCGCCAAGGTTGATGAGGAAGGCCGCGCCATCCCTGGCGAGTACATCACTTACGCTCTATGCGGTTACGTGAGAGCCAGAGGTGAGAGTGATGACTCCTTGAACCGTTTGGCCCAGAACGACGGCTTGTTCAAGAACGTCTGGTCCTACTCCCGTTAAGTACTCCATAATAAATTATATGTACGGTACATTTAACCATTAATCATCGTCCTATGTCTTATCGGAGAGCGCGCGAGTTTTAAAGCAAGAGCTTTTGTTTAACAAACTCGCAACCGTGGCAAGGCGTACAGCAAGATTCAATATTGTGAAATAAGGACAAGAAGATGGTCCGTAAGATCGCTGTAGCGACATTACTCTACTCGGCGGACTATTTACCAGGAGTCTTCACCCTCGGGTATCAGTTGCAGAAGCTTAGGGGAGACAGAGACGTTGTGCTTCTGCTTTTGGTCTCGAGCGAGTTGTACCAAGAGATATTGAGTGAACTGTCGATGAGGATACTACGTGAGCTTTATTCTGAAATTGTTGTGGTGGACGCAGTTGAGGGCGTCGCTGGGAACCAAGAGAATTTGAAGCTGCTGAAGAGACCGGAATTGTATTTTACGTTGGTCAAGGCGAGATTATGGGAGTTGGAATATGACAAGGTGTTATATTTGGATGGTGATACACTGCCGTTGAGCCCAGATCTGTTCGATATGTTTGAGGAGGTGGAGGTGCAACCTTCGGAAGTCGCTGGTGCACCCGATGTGGGATGGCCAGATATGTTCAACAGCGGCGTGCTGTTGTTGGCGCCAGACGCCCAGATGGCACGGCGTTTGAGGCAGTTTATCAAGGATACGGTTTCGCTGGACGGAGCTGATCAGGGGATACTCAACCAGTTCTTCAATGCAAACTGCCACAGGGGGGGGGAGATCGTGGAGCAGAAGTGGATACGTTTACCCTTCGTCCATAACGTTACGATGCCCAATTACGGTTACGAGAGCTCCCCTGCCACCAAGTATTTTGAACGGCAGATCAAACTGGTACACTTTATCGGGGAAAATAAACCTTGGAGAGGCTGGCGCGGCGGAGGGAACGACTACTCTAGTCATTGGAACCAAGTGTATTTGGAATTTCAGGCCGAGTACGGTCTGTCCCCATACATGGAGAAACTGAACGTGCAGTCTTCGCCATCACCTTGGAAAGAATCTCTTGAAGATAACCAGCAGGAGCCGGAGAGGATATTTCCGGATCTCAATGACGAAGAACCGGAGGAGAGGAAGCAGATCGGGGAGCCAGAGGGATGGATTTCAGCTCCCGATGAAGAAGAACAGAAGGAAGAGAAGCAGGAACCAGAGAGGGTATTTCCAAACCTTGACGAAGAATGCCAAATGAAAGGGGAAAAGGTGGTGAAAAAAGAGCCAGAGAGAGTATTTCCAGTCCTTGACGAAGAATACCAAATGAAAGGGGAAAAGGTGGTGAAGGAAGAGCCAGAGAGAGTTTTCCCAACCCTTGACGAAGAATACCAAATGAAAGGGAGGAAGGTAGTGGAGCAGAAGCCAGAGAAGAAGTTTTCAGCATTCGAGGAAGGGGAAGGGAAGAGGGGGCATCAAGTGCAGCAGAAAGTGACGATAACAGCACGTAGGAAGATTTTCCAAGCCCCTGCAGTGGAGAAGAAAAGGGAGTTAAGATCCTCCAGTGTCGAAAGAGTATTTCCAGATGATGATTGAACCGACTACGATGCCCCTCATCCTCCTTAGCAGGCGGCCCTATAAACTATATTCCTTTATGTATTAGTCAAAGTTCATCGCTCGCCGCTCATCACAGATCTCGTACGCAGCGACGTACATCCTTCCGTTAGTTGTGAGCGAAAATTTTTTTTCACCGACTCAAGCCTTACGAGATGGAAGAGGTATCCCAACTACTTCACAGTACTTAAATAGGACTACTTTCATACTACATCTTTTGCCTTTCATTATAGGAAAGCCCAACTATTAGTGATTAGAGGAACGGATTGATTTATTTATAAAATCAAACATGTCTGAAGGTATTACTGAGGTGGAGGAGTCCCAAATCCAGACCAACTACGATAAGGTAGTCTACAAGTTCGATGACATGAACTTGAAGCAGGATCTGTTGAGAGGTGTCTTTGGTTACGGTTTTGAAGAGCCATCTGCTATTCAACAGCGTGCTATTCTGCCTATCATTGAGGCTCATGACGTTTTGGCCCAGGCCCAGTCTGGTACCGGTAAGACTGGTACCTTCTCCATCGCTGCTCTGCAAAGAATCGACAGCAGCATCAAGTATCCACAGGCTCTGATGCTGGCCCCTACCAGAGAGTTGGCCTTGCAGATTCAGAAGGTTGTGATCGCTTTGGCATTCCACATGGACATCAAGGTGCACGCCTGTATCGGTGGTACTTCTTTCCAAGAGGATGCTGAAGGTCTGAGAGATGCTCAGATTGTCGTGGGTACTCCTGGCCGTGTCTTTGACAATATTCAGAGACGTAAGTTCAGAACTGACCACATCAAGATGTTCATCTTGGACGAAGCCGATGAGATGTTGTCTTCCGGTTTCAAAGAGCAGATCTATCAGATTTTCACCCTTTTGCCTCCAACTACGCAAGTGGTGCTATTGTCTGCCACCATGCCCACGGATGTTTTGGAAGTTACTACCAAGTTCATGAGAAACCCAGTCAGAATCTTGGTGAAGAAGGACGAGTTGACTCTGGAAGGTATCCAACAGTTCTACATCAACGTCGAGGAGGAGCTGTACAAGTACGACTGTTTGACTGACTTGTATGACTCTATCTCCGTTACCCAGGCCGTTATTTTCTGCAACACCAGAAGAAAGGTCGAGGAGTTGACCCAGAAGTTGAGAGGTGACAACTTCACTGTCTCCTCCATCTACTCTGACTTGCCTCAACAGGAGAGAGATGTCATCATGAAGGAATTCAGAAGTGGTTCCTCCAGAATTTTGATCTCCACCGATCTGTTGGCCAGAGGTATCGATGTCCAGCAAGTGTCGTTGGTTATCAACTACGACTTGCCTACCAACAAGGAGAACTACATCCACAGAATCGGTAGAGGTGGTCGTTTCGGTAGAAAGGGTGTCGCTATCAACTTTGTCACCAACGAAGACGTTGGTGCTATGAGGGAATTGGAGAAATTCTACTCTACCCAAATTGAGGAATTGCCAGCCAACATTGCTGAGTTGTTCAATTAAAGCTAGTATATAGTTGACAATAATGGTGTATTTTGTTATAAGCTCTTCAGTCCGTTGACTTCGTAAATTTTTCGCTTGGTGAACTCATCGTCACATAGAAGTTTTCACTCCTGTGAAGGAAGAGCAGGGATAAGATGGCCACGAAGCTTGATGACGAACTTGCAATCAATGCGCTGGAGTCGCTGCTGAAGCACTGTGCTACAGATGATTCCTTGCGTCAGGATAAAGATGTGCAAATGATTATTAACACTGCTAAGAAGATGAGATTGAAGAACGACCACACTCCACGCATCATCCCGCTGTCCGGTTGCAAGCTGCATAAGCCTAAAGAACTGCGCATTTTGCTGGTTACGAAGGACCCTTCTACTCCTTATAGAGAAATTTTGACCAAGGATGAAGCTACCTCTGATCTTTTCAAAGACATCATCAGCTTCAAAAACCTGAAGCGTCGATTCAGAGGGGCACGGTCAGTGCATTTTTCCAAAGAGTTTGAATTGATCGTGGCAGATTTTAGAGTTCACCATCTTCTGCCAGACGTTCTTGGCAGTAAATTTTACCACGGTAATAAGAAACTGCCTTATGTGATACGCATGACCAGGCCCACGCCCACGAAAGGCCAAAAGATACTCCAAGAATGTGATCCCATATTTGTTAGAGCTCAACTGAGAAGCATATGCAAGAATGCGAGTTATGTTCCCAACAGTGACAACTGTCTGGGAGTGCGCATTGGAGAGATTGGGAAACACAGTGTAGACGAAATGGTTCAAAACGTTAAGGATGTGGTTGATTTTCTTACGGACAAGACCAAGAAACCACAGGGAGGTGTAGTAAAGGGAGGAATTGCTTCGATTTTTGTCAAGACGACAAATAGCCCCAGTTTGCCCATATATGGGGATAGGCTGTAACGCTGGTAATTCATGAATCGTTGTTTTATAATAACAGTATGTATTTTAAAAAGCACTTTTCAATTAAAAACCCTGGGATGAAGTTATTTTTTTCCAAGGATGTTCGAGGAGGTAACCAATAATACCTATTTGCGCCTCCTCTGTGAATATTAAATCAGATACATCAATGCTCTTTGTTTTTGGAAAATCACAAAACAAATCTACGAGAGCATAGTAAAATGATGAATCCTCGTAATGAATATTCAGATCCTCTGACGAAATTTCTCAGCTCATTATCTTCTTTTTATAGTGGGATAATATAAAAAAAATGTTGATGTCTCCACACGAACACCGCGCAAAACATGTAGTGGGCTATGGAGCGTCAATTTTTCAAAAGTGGAAAAAAGTTCACATAGAGATCAGGAGCCGCCGTCAGGAGCAACTTTACGAATAACAATATTTGAAGATTCAGTCAGAAGTCAATTGGTTGGAGTTGCGTTAGATAATGTTAGTGACTAAGCGCCGTAAGGGAGCTTTTCTGATGATGCTGTTGCTAGCAGCACTCGCTTGTTATCTGACGCATATATGTTCAAAAGTTATGGTAAGCTGGCTCGAAAGAAATAAACTGGAACAAGATCTATTCGTGAGATCCAAACAAGTGTTGTCCAAATATGATATTTCGAGGGGCCGCAACTTTAATAAGCCCACGAAGTTATCTGGTAATAGCTACGACGACGATATGAATAAGTTCGCATTCCAAAAAGTGCTCCAAAGGGAGAACGCTACCTTGCTGATGTTGGTGCGCAACTGGGAACTCTCTGGTGCTCTCAAATCGATGAGATCTCTCGAGGACAGGTTCAATAGAGATTACAGCTACGATTGGACTTTTTTAAACGATGAACCCTTTGACGAGGAGTTCATAGAGGCTACTACGGCGATGGCCAGTGGGAAAACGCAGTACGCGCTGATACCACCAGACCACTGGGATCGCCCCAGCTGGATCGACGAGGAAAAGTTTGAGAAAAAACTAAAGTTAATGGAAGAGAAAGGTGTTCTTTACGGTGGGTCGCGTTCCTATCGCAATATGTGCCGATTCAATTCAGGTTATTTCTTTAGGCAGGAAGTGTTGGAACCGTATGACTACTACTTTCGTGTGGAACCAGACGTCGAGTACTACTGTGACTTCCCCTATGATCCCTTTAAAATAATGAGACGCAATAAAAAAAAATATGGATTCGTAATTGCCATTTATGAGTACGAAGACACCATCCCAACTTTGTGGGATGCTGTGGAGGAATTCATAGAGGAGAATAAACAAGACATTAATCTGGAGACAAATGCGATCGGGTTTCTCACAGATTCGGAATTGCTAGGTGTGTTCACTCCTATCGTAGATTCTAATAGCGACTACAACTTGTGCCATTTTTGGTCGAATTTCGAAATTGGAGATCTGAACTTTTTCAGAAGTGACCGCTACAAGAGGTATTTCGAATACCTAGATTCCAAAGGTGGGTTTTATTACGAAAGATGGGGAGATGCGCCTGTTCACAGTATTGGTGCTGCTCTTCTACTGAATCGTGATGAAATTATACATTTTGATGAGTTAAGCTACTACCACAACCCGTACTATACATGTCCCCAATCGCACCACATGCGAATTCAACAAAGGTGTCAATGCACCCCGCAAGGTGACGGACATATCGATACGGACCCCAACAGTTGTCTAATGCGGTGGTGGAAGAATGGCGCTGGGAAGACTTTTTTGAAATACGAACAATGATACTGAAAGGAAGAAAGAGAAAAATCAGTCAGTACACAGTTTCCAAGTTGGATAACTCTTTGAGTATTCTCTCCAAGTCGTCGTCGGAGATTTTGTTGTTCAAACTCGGAATCAAAGTCTTCGCCTCGTCAGCAGTGTCACAAGCTAGAGACCCCAACTGGGCCACTTCGAACGGATGCAACCCTGTGCTCTTCAGAAGCTGAATCACAGCACTCACAGTTTCTTGATCTCTGAAACGAGAGAAATTCGTCAAGTATTCCATGGTGTTTTTCAAATCTTTGTTATTGCTACCAGTGGTCTGCTCGAGTAAATTGTCCAACGATTCCAGCTCTTTTTCTCTAGTCTCTGTGTGGGCAAAGTCATCGTCGCCTTCGTCCTCCGAGGATTTACCATCTGCATTTTCCGACTTGGGACCGTTCTTATCCTGACGCTGTGATCTTTTAAAAGCCCTCTTACGTTCCACAAGCGCCTCCTTGATGATGAGTCGAGCTTCGCTGAGGTTCAACGCTAACAGCTCCTCCTCTTCACCATCGTGATTTATCTGCTGCAATTGGAATTCACGGCCCAATTGGAGCGTCGCAGCGTTTTCCTCTTCTTCTACCTTCTTCAACCGCTTCCTGCGCGTTTGAAATGTAGAGGTAGATGTATTCATGGAATTGATGAATCTTTCCAAGGGAATTTAGTGAGCATTTGGTAACTAAACGTCGAGTAATACTCTGTTCTTCCATCTCGTCATCGTGAAAATCGAACTTGAAGAAAAGAAAAAAAATCAATGGGAATTCGTGCTGAAGTGATTTGACAAAGTACCATGTGACATTGGCTAAGAAAAGGACCAAAAATCCAATAACATATTCAAGGAAGCACGTCGAGGATGCCACTCGAACGGATAACTTGCGCTTTATGATGCTGCATCATTCGAAGAATACGGACAGCTTGAGACTACATTATGCATGGTTTTTCTACTTCCTGTGACCCGCTGCATATGTTCTTTCGTTAATAGTGATAGTCTAACTTTTTCTTTCCTCTAGTTCATTCTTTCGGGCTATGCGCAAGGGTAACAGCAATAAGGTTACCGTTTAAGTGAGTCCCATGCATGATTTGTTCAAGATTCTATAGAAGTTTTGGAACACTAATAACAAGTCCTTAAGGGCTGTTGGCATCAAGATAATTCGCAAAGACACTTCACACTCCCAAACGTTGCAGCGATCTGGCGCTGTGGACGGAGTTTTAAAGAATATGTGGAACCCCTTGTATCTCAGTGCAGAGGACCAGGAACAACTGAAGAGACAGAGGCAACAACAACAACAACAACAACAGCAGCAGCAGCAGCAGCAGCAGCAGCAGCAGCAGCAGCAACGGTTGCAGCAGATGGAAAGGCGACAGTCCCAAGCGCAAAGGCAACAACAAGTGCAATTTACTTTTACGAATCCATGGGGAGACAACAGGGATTTGGATCCTTACTATCCCCAGAAGTCAGGTCCTAGTTCGGGATTGGACGGTTTACCAGAATCAGCAGCGAATCCACTTTTGGCAGCTGAAGGTAATGAGAGTTATGATGCATACAAAAGGAGGAAATCGAGTTTGGTGATCCCACCCGCTAGGGCCCCCAATCCTAACCCCTTTGAATATGATGAAAGGAGCACATGTGCAGATTCATATGACCCGCAACGTCAGAATCAAATCATGAATATGCTGCGGGCTCAGCAGCAACAACAATTGACTGGCAGTGGTTTCATCCCAGGAGCGTTATACGGAGCATCGGGTGACCTTCACAGGAGACAGAGCGTTGCAGGAGTTCATTATCCTCCAGCTGGCCCAACCAATGTGTCTGCAACTAGCGGCGCATCGTCTTTGACACAGACAGCCAGTACAGCTGCTACTATGTCGCCTTACCGCAGGTTGAGCTGCTACCCGCCCAGCACAAGTCCCACGGCATCGTTGCAGCCACCTTACAAACAATTGAGAAGGGATGGTGCGGGCATATCTGCCGCAACTACAGCCCAATCGCCGATGGTCAGTGCGGTCCCGCAGGTGAAAATACCACAAATGAAAAAATGTAGCGCCAAGTGTGAATTGAGACCTACGGTGAACGCTACACCAAAGTTTAGACGTGCCTCTTTGAGTTCGAAGACCATTTCACCAATCATCGCTTTGACTAAGGGGTTGATCACTACCTATTCACTTTGTTCACCAGATTTTTCCTATCAAACTTCCAAAAACCCAAAGAGGGTCTTGACAAAACCTAGTGAGGGGAAATTCAACGGTGGTTACGATAACATCAACAGCGACTACATCCTATATGTGAATGACGTGCTCGGTACCGAACAGAACAGAAAGTATTTGGTTCTGGATATCTTAGGCCAAGGTACCTTTGGGCAAGTCGTCAAGTGTCAAAACATTTTGACCAAGGATATAGTGGCTGTTAAAGTGGTCAAGTCGAGGGAAGAACATTTGACCCAAAGCATTACAGAGGCACGTATCCTCGATCTGCTCAACACAAAGGTGGATCCACTAAACCAGCATCACATTTTGCAATTGCATGACACCTTCGTCCACAAGAATCATCTGTGTCTTGTATTCGAGTTGTTGAGTAACAATCTGTATGAGCTTTTGAAACAGAACCAATTCCATGGACTCTCTATGCGTTTAATACGAACTTTCACGGCCCAATTACTGGACGCACTATGTGTGCTAAAGGACAGCAAACTGGTGCATTGTGACTTGAAACCGGAAAACGTCCTGCTGTGTTCACCAGACAAACCAGATTTGAAAGTCATCGATTTTGGTTCCTCGTGTGAGGAGCGTAGAACCATTTACACCTATATCCAATCGAGATTCTACCGTGCGCCAGAAGTTCTTCTGGGAATACCATACTCCACTAGTATCGATATGTGGTCGCTTGGGTGCATCGTAGCCGAATTATTCTTGGGGATCCCCATATTACCTGGTGTTTCTGAATTCAACCAAATGAGCAGAATCGTGGAGTGCCTGGGATATCCACCGGTCTGGATGATGGATATGGGTAGAAATACAACCAGATTTATGAAGAAGTTGGATTCAGCCCGTGACTTGCCTGTAACTGGGAGTGACATGAGCGTGTCAGGAAATCAACCCACGAAATACAGACTCAAAACGGTTGAAGAGTACAATGAACAGTACTCTTCCAACGAACAGCCAAGTAAACAGTATTTCAAATGGAAGCGGATGCCCGATATCATTAAAAATTATAGGTACTCGAAGAAAATTAAGGGAAATCAAGAATTGATCGAACAGGAACAAAAGGACAGGGATTGCTTAATTCACTTCCTAACGGGTATTCTCAACATCAACCCGTTGGAAAGATGGACACCACAGCAGGCCTCCATGCACCCCTTCGTCACACAACAGCCTTTCAATGGAGATTGCTATCCTCCAGGGTCATTACAAGCGGGGAGTAGTCCTGCTCCTCCAGGCATGAGTAAAAAATTGGGCAACGCGAGACACCCCTCGCTGCAGGATGGAACTGCGAAGGAATTTGACAAGCTTCGAATAGGCGAGGATTGATTTGAACCGCTTTTTTTATTTTTACTATTTAAGAGATAGAGAGAGAGAAGAATTAATATTAATGAATTAATTTTTGACAGGAAATTCGTTCGAGCGAAGTACATAAATTACAGAGTCATTACTTTATATACATGTGCAAGTTGACAACCGGGATCAAGCTTGCAAAGGTTGAGGAGCTGAGGCTGACTCGGGTAAAGGAGGAGCCATGGGTTTGGCTTGCCAAGCCGCGTATCTCTGGAACATGAGCCCAACACCTTCGATGACACCTAGCAGACATGCACAGGTAATGGCACTATTTCTTGTATGTCTCCACCCACCTCTGATGGCAAGGGCACCACCAGTGAAAAAACCTGCTATTATAGCGTTCCATGGATCTTCTCTCTTCCTAACTGCCTTCACACCGCAGTCAAACGTGGAGAAAAGACCACCCCATACACCGAAATTACCACCAACGACGGGCGCACGAGCTTTCAAAGCACTCATGGCACCGGATCCACGCTCACCCATTGGGGAATTTCTAAAACCTTTGATACCGTGCCAGACACATCCACCGATGGCACCCATGGCGAAGGCACCACCAAAATCGTTAAGGATAACAATAGGGCAAGGATCTCTCGAGTGGTCTGCAGACATTGGAAGGTTATCAGACTTTGGTGAAGGAACCTTTGAAGAGCAGCAATAGATCTCAACGTTTTATTGTAACACCTGGATTATATTCTAGCTATTTTTTTTTTTGCATCAAATTTTGAAAAAAAAAAAGCGTATTCTCTTCGTAGTCAGTGATTGGTAGAAAGTATAGAGACAGCTCGTTTGAGAAGGGTTGGTAATGTGTTGGTTACGATTTTATTTCTTTTTAAGAATTTGGTAGAACAAGTATTATTTTCTGCAATGATAAAGGCCCTGAACCTTGTGTTGCTTCGGCTTTTGTAGTTTACGTTAATTTCATCGAATGAATTAGCAGTATGCGATTGAAAAATTGTTATCTTGAAGCACCACACCGTTTAACATTGCTGAAGTTTTCTGTTGAACGAACATTAAAGTTGGTCACGTGCACGTTGTTGTCGGTAATGCGGCCCCTCAGTTCTTTAAAATAAAGTCACTGATTAAGAAAAATAGTCCCGTCAAGGATACTTGAAGAGTATGAAAAAATCAAAACGGGGCATGACACTTGAGGTTCAGCAGGTAGATCTACTTATCGAAATAGAATGCGATAAGCAATAACTCTACGAGTTGTAAAAATGTCTACTGGCTCTGATGATATCTCTTTATGCTAAGAAAAGCCTTCTTTTATTGTAATTGTAATTGGATATGACTGAGATGATTTCGTTGATGTATTTTTTTTATTCTCTTACCGAGTAATATGCATCTCTGCCCGGTAAAACATAGTCTCTTATTTTTAGGTTTAATCTTTCCTTCTTCTATCGGTTTACTGCTCCCATTTAGGTTTGATTTTCGGCCAATGGGGCTCTCGTTGCCCAGAGGTGGTGGATTGGGCTGATATCGATCTCCAATGGTAACTTGGAATTCAAATCCCTTTTAACCTTCTCGAAAATGTCGCGTCCAGCGTGTGAAAGGCCCATATTCCCATATTCTGCAGATCTGCCACTTCCGCAACGTCTGTTTTTGCATCCTCTATCCAAGTTGGCAGATCGATCTGTGGGACGCATCGCGTACAGTACTCTTGTCGACGCATGATCGTAAGATCATGATAGTGGTTACGATACACTGTAGATGATGGTACAACATCATGTGTATTATTAAGAGTCCGTGGAGCAAGAACTTTTCGAGCACCTAAGGTGCGGTCTGATAGTATAGAAGCTAGACCAGAATACAGTACGGGACCATAACAAGATAGTTAAATCCCCAAACTCCAGATCAGTGATCATGACGTTGAAGTGGTTACATCACTAACCTGTAAAGAGCCTCTTTGGCCAAGTGGTAAGGCATCGCACTCGTAATGCGGGGATCGTGGGTTCAATTCCCACAGGAGGCATACTTTTTTGACCTCTACAAGAAAGACGTGGACCGATTGGATGGGGTACCTATAAGTTGTTTGTATAATTTTACGACTTTTTTTCAAGCAAATAGTCCCTTCGGGCTCGAAAACGTATTACTAAGAATCAATTCTCCTATCCACGCACATAACTCAAGCCTTATATGGTGTGTGGGTATTTGCGCTCAACTGAAGCTACTCCTTGTGCTTTGTATAGTAGTACCAAATTGCAAATATGCAAAATAGTGTATTTGACATCGCTCCCTCCGTCATAACGCGGCGAAGCTTGCTCAAATGAACCCTGCAACCCCCATTGGTAGCAAAATTTTCTTTCAAAGACGTACTTTCTAATGGTTCGGGGATTGCGACTATACAGAAAATTCTAAAAAAACTCAATCATATGATCTGAGATACGCTGCCACAATAGCGTCGTGGACGTTAAAAGTTTCCATTTGAAGCAGGCCAAGCCGCTCGAGCGCAGCCTCGATAGACTATCGGTCCGATTAATTATATATTAATTAATTACTTTTAATTGGTAAATATCAATTTTTTTTTTATTATTCTTGAGTACTCCGCAGGAGGCGGGGAAGTGGAATTTACAAGGTGGGATAACGGTGTGCGGTACTGTATATGTGCCATGCCGCTAATGCCCCTAAATAATAATTACTACACCATCCCGTTATTTGATAGTTGCTCAGCATTCCGTGCATCCTCTTTATAATTGTTAGAACAAAACAATTTCGTATATAGTGACTTTGATTTAGTCGAGCTAAAAGTGTGACACTTCAGGGGAGGAGGCTACATTACCCCTAGTAAGAGAATAATATATAAAGATGGAACATCAAGGTTGGGGGTAAAGCTTGTCTTTCGGGAGATTCCAGATCGCCAGAACACGCTAAGGCAGATTCATTATTGAATTGAAAAAACTACAATGTCCGTTCACAGAGGTAGATCACGTTCTTCCATGTCCATCTCTCAGCAGCGGCTGTTTTCCCAGTCGGTGCTGGGAGCCAGTCTGGAACAGAAAATGATTTATTACGTTGGTGTAGACGTCGGTACTGGTTCCGCAAGAGCCTGTTTGATCGACAGCATGGGTAACATTCTATCTTTGGCGGAAAAACCGATCCAAAGGGAGCAATTGAAGCCTGGATACATCACACAATCTTCTAAGGAGATTTGGAACCACATCTGCTATTGTGTTAAGAGTGTGGTTCGTGACTCCGGCGTTGACGTGGATAGAATCCACGGTATTGGATTTGACGCCACTTGTTCGCTAGTGGTGGTTGAGAAAGGTGATGGTAAGGATGTTGGTGTGGGCCCGGTCTTCGAGAACACAGACCAGAACATCATTCTTTGGATGGACCACCGAGCTGTGGATGAGACTTATGAGATCAATGCGACGGGTGACAGGGTCCTGCAGTATGTGGGCGGTCAGATGTCCATCGAGATGGAAATTCCTAAGATCAAGTGGTTGAAAAATCACATGCCTCGAGAAGATTTCGATAAGTGTGTCTTTTTCGACCTGCCAGACTACTTGACTTACAAAGCCTCCGGCCTGGGCATCCGCTCGTTCAATTCCAGTGTTTGTAAGCAAGGTCTTCTGCCCATCGGCGTGGAAGGATCCAAAAAGGGCTGGTCAGATGCATTTTTGAACGAGATTGGGTTACCAGAGTTGGTGACAAACGATTTTGAAAAGTTGGGTGGCTCTGTGAAGCCCAAGGATGCGGATAACAGATCTAATTTCTTGAGTGCTGGCGAATACGTCGGTCCTTTAAGTCCCGAGGCGGCCAATGACCTCGGGTTAGCTGAGCACTGTGTCGTGGGGTCAGGTGTCATCGACGCTTATGCTGGCTGGATCGGCACTGTGGCCGCCCGCACCAACGAGGAGATTCCAGAGTTGACCAGGTGCGAAAAGGATAAAACAGGCATCGACAAGGCCACCGGTAGACTTGCGGCAGTGGCAGGAACTTCTACTTGCCATGTGGCCCTGGCCAAGGATCCCATCTTCGTGCCAGGAGTCTGGGGTCCCTACAGAGATGTTATGGCACCAGGGTTTTGGTGTGCCGAAGGTGGTCAATCGTGTACGGGTGCCCTCCTGGCCCATGTGTTGTCAACACATCCAGCTTACACTGAACTGGAGCATTTGTCAGAGTCAGCCACTATTTCCAAATTCGACTATCTAAACTCAAGATTAGAGTCTCTGGTACAATCGCGCAAGGAGCGTTCCGTGGTCGCGCTAGCTAAACACTTATTCTTCTACGGTGATTACCATGGTAACAGGTCCCCCATTGCTGATCCAAATATGAGGGCGGCGATTATTGGCCAGTCGATGGACAATTCGGTCGACGACCTGGCAATTACGTATTTGGGCGCCTGTGAGTTCATCGCTCAACAGACGAGACAAATCGTGGAGACTATGTGCAGGGCGGGTCACAACATCTCAAGTGTCTACATGTCTGGTGGTCAGTGCAGAAACGGTCTCCTGATGAGACTATTAGCAGATTGTACGGGCCTACCTATCGTGATCCCACGTTACATCGACGCTGCTGTCGTCTTTGGATCTGCGCTACTTGGTGCAGTGGCAAGTGAATCTTATAACTCACACCACACCCTCACTGATCTGAAAAAGAGAAGAACCTCCTCTTTGGGCTCTAAGGAACAGATAATGGCATCTCTGGGTGGCAAGGGTGGATTGGGCAGACTGACAAATCTCGCGCCTGACCAACCCTCACCTTACACCGCTCCCCATGCTACTGCGAGTACATCGAATGGTTCTTACTTCCCGGTTGTGGGGCCTGATGGTGGCCATAGCACCACTAGAGCCGAGGAGGAAGCAGAAGAAAATGACGAGAAGGATCCAGTCTCTTTCAAACCGGTCAATAGTAAGACTCAAGAAGGTCTGGCTGGAAAGACCAAAGCAAAAGCTAGTGGAGAAGAGCTGTGGAAGGTAATGTACGACATGACCGGTGGTGGTAAAGTTGTTCAGCCAAACCCAGAGTCCCATCCAGATCGTGTTCTTCTGAACGCCAAGTACAAGATCTTTTTGGACATGGCTAACACTCAGCGCCAGTACAGGCTTGCTATCGATAAGGTGGAGGCTAATTTGAAAGCCTCCGCGCAAAAGTGAAATGAATAGCTATGTAAGTTGAATAAACAGATTTTTTTTTAAATTTGTTATGATACTAAGTTTCTAATCGCCGCTGGTCAAGCAACTTTGGAATTAAAACTCGTAAGGAACTAGTGTAGTGCATTAATCAGTGGCTCATCGTGGCGGTTCCATTGGTGTCAAGGCGTTTTCGTAGGACATGTTTGACCCCATGTGATCGAATGGCGTTGATGTTTACATATTGCCGCAACAAGCAAATGTGCCATTAATTCCTGATTTGGGCTTGACATAACTATTGTTTGAAACTATAGCTTAAGAACCTTCTGGATGGGGCATTTGATGAGGGAGAACTGGGATTCAATGAGAATGGGGGTCTTAATCGGTGAGATTTTTCAAAGCAAATTTCTGGTTTTCTGTTGTTAAAGGCGGAAAGATAGCTTCAGCCCAATAGCCTCAGGAGATGCTGTCCTTTGTGCTATTGTATTTCCTGCTGGCCATCAGTAATGGTTCCCAGTTGCAAGATTTGCAGCGACTGTTGAATGTCAGTGATGTTCTCCTACCGAAAATAGATTTCTCCTCGAGCCAGAACAATGCATTGGAGCTACTAGGTGGATTCCAAGATTTTTCATTCTACAGGTATACAGGCCAACAGAACTTCACACGTCCACTGAACTCAACCACGGATACCAGGGGGCTAGTATATTACTCCAACAATACTTTTCTTCAGTTGACGAGCGGGTCTAATGACACAAATGTTGTGCAGATTGTTCCGCTTGGCGAGGATTCGTTCATACTTAGCGGGACAGGGCAGATAGGGGGTCAACATTTAGAAAACCAGTTGCTTTACAACTTGACTGACCTTTCTTTGAGGCCAATCTTTAATAATAGCTTGGCGGAAGTCAATTCTATTTTGGTCGACGGATCGCTAGTTTATTTTGGCGGCAATTTCAGTTACTCAAACGGGTCGAAAACAGGGCACAGTGCAGCACTTTGGGATTTCGATAAAAATTCCACATCGCTGCTTCCTTTTGTAGGATTTGGTGCAAACTCAATAGTTAATTCGATTGTTAAATTGGACGCGGACAATGTTTTATTTGCCGGTAAATTTTATGAACTGGACGCAGTTTCTTTCCTCCAATACCAAACAAGAGAGAATTCATCACAATCTGTCAACTTGACTCGGGTGGAACTGGGTTCAGCTATACCGTTGCAAAACGCCAATTGGACCTATGGTGACAGCAAATTTAACAGCTCAAGCTTCATATGTCCTAATCCAGACGAAGAATCGTGGCTACAATCAGGGACCTCCGGATCTCTCTCATGCACTTTACCTCAAGATGTTACTCCGAATAAAGTCCGCATATACAATTCACCAGTGGAAAACGACGAAGTTTCTTTGTTTCGGATCATTACCAACCCTTCGAAAGGTATCATGAACCTCACATACATAGATCCAGACGCAGGTGAACAAACGTATTGTGACGCCTTTTGTCCCCTGTACAATCGAAAAAGACTACGACTGGCAAGCTCCAATTCTTCTTCTGCGCAATACATGACAACTTTAGCACAAAATAACACGGAAGATATCAAATGGGGAGAGGACTTTCAAGAATTTGCCTTTGTCAATAACATTCTCATCTCTTCAGTGGAATTCGTGGCACTGAGTTCATATGGTGAAAATGTTGGTCTTTCTTCAGTCCAACTTTTCCAAAGCTCTCCATCTATTTACGCTAACAATTCTTTGAATAAGGCCGCTTGCAGCGAAGAAAATTCATATTCAAGTGCAAGCTTGTCAGACAACGATTGGAAACAGGGACTTACTGGACAGAATTATTTGTCTGCTGAATACATTCCAGGAGAAGGAAACGTACCCAAAGTTACATTTTATCCATACATTCAATACCCGGGTGACTACCTGATTAACATATACACTCCTGGGTGTCTTGGGGACGGAACATGTTCCCAAAGGGCAGTTGTGAATGTGACTTTATGGGATGGTGACACTAATGCATCCTTATCTACAGACCTCGTTTATGAGAATAACAATGAACTGAAGTATAATGAAATTTACAGCGGCCATCTGAAATCCTCACCCCGAGTAACTTTGGAATATTATTCGAGTATCTATCCCAGTAATCCATCTTCTGTCATTGTGGCAGATTATATTACCGTTATAACCGAAAGCGTTGATGATTTCGAAGAAGTAGATTCAAAAAATATCACCCTCAATGGGTTATTTCAATATCAAATATCAAATTTTACCGCAACGCTTTCCACAAATAAAACGCCAGTTGGGGATACATCTTTGGATCAATTCCCTATAAGAAATTTCCCTTTAAATTGTTCACTATTTGCGTCAATATATGATAATAACACTTTACTGTTAGCTGACACCAGTACAAGTGCGGTAGTCGTAACATTGGATGATAGTTGGAATATCACTTCATCAGATGAGCATGAAACAGGAGCAAAAATTAAAGGTATCGGTTCGTATTCAGAAGGTCTGGTTCTATTCGGAGATTACAACTCGTCCTCCAATCAATCTTCTGCTGAGTCTTTTAATGGCACTTTTGACTTGTTTCAAAAAGTTAATAAAAGTGTTGCGACTTTCGCGAACATAACCTTACATGGTTCCGAGCTTTTGCTTTTTAACAATGAATTCGTTTATAACGTTTCTTCCAAAAGCTTTGTTTCCAACACTTCATATTTTGCACTTTCCATATGGTCTGCGGGGCAGAACAGTAGAGGGGACTTGATATTTTCTGGTTCGATATCCGCAAATGATTACTCAAACTTGGATGCGCCATTTGATATTTCTGGCAATGGTTCGGTTAAGGCATTCAATTCTGAAAATAATGTTAACCCTTATATGGGAATTTATTTGAACGATACCCTTTCCGCTTACGTTTTTGAAGATGGCTCTTATTCATCATTGATATTCAGTAATGGCAAGCAAGGCAACTGGACTTGGTCGAACATTGTTCAATCATTGGTTTACCTAAACAATGGTACACTTCTAGCCGTGGGGACATCCTCATCACTTTTTTCCCCACAATTGGCCCTGTTAAATTTGACAACTTTTGAAGTTCTGGCAAATGAGACGTTGAATAGTGGAGCGGAAATTAACACAATGATAATGTTCGAAAAAAATTCAACCTTACTTGTCGGAGGAAATTTCAGCATACCGGGGTCTTATTGTTATGGTTTGTGCCTTTTCGATTACACAAGTAAAAGATGGTCTTCTTTTGCAAATGGCACAATCAGTGGTAAAATAGAACTGCTTCAACTACGCAATGATTCCGAACTACTGATTTCAGGTTCATACCAAGTACAGAACACCTCAAATGTGAATCTCCTTTCTTTTAACATGTCAGATGAAACGATGGAACCATTACTTAAGGGCTGGGAGGAGCCTTTGAAATCCTTTGTTTTAAGCGGAGATAAAGTATTAGCTTGGAACGAAACAAACTTGATTGCCTATGATAATAAGTCTTGGACAGATATATCAAACTGGGACACCAATGCTTCTCCAAAAATAATAAGTGTGGACGAGTTGTCCATAGAGCATTCTTACGCGAAAAGAGATGAATCGTCTCAGAATTCGAATGCTTTATTAGTTTATGGCGGCTTTTACGGAGAACAGGACAATGCTTATCAGGCCCTAGTGTATGATTATGAAAACTGGGAACCCTTTTTCATGGTCAATTTGGACAATTCAAATGCTAGCCTTTCGTCGAGTATTTTCATGAATGAAGATGTTTCTGGTCTTTATATTTCCAAGGAATCACTGCGAAATTCAAATGGAACATATTCATCCTCATCATCAAACTCTTCGCAAAGAACATCTTCATCAAAATCATCGTCATCAAAATCGTCATCGTCAAAATCATCGTCCACAGCAATATCTCAATCTTCCGAAAAGGAAGAGCATCATTACAGGGTGGATCGCGGCTATGTCGTCTTGATCGGTTTGGCTTTAGCTGTGGGAACCGTGGCGGTCATCGGTCTGCTTGGTCTCTTGGTTGCTTTTATATTTGGGGAAGATATAGGTGGATACGAACTTCTGAATCCACCTCTCGATAGCAACAATGCAATTAACACTATACCGCCCGAAAAATTACCGTAACTCATTTTAATCGGTTGTATTATATATATACGTTTAATTCCTTTTTTTTGCATTTAACTCCTGCTGAGTCTGCTATTTACAGTTCCTCACTTGATCTTCTTATATGGCTGTTGTCCATATGAATATTAGCCATAAGTCATTTCATTCTTTGAATTATTTTTTTTATTTTTTTTATGATTACGTTTCTTTATAAGATTAAGGTATTACTTCATGCTTCAAACGACTTGTTCTGTCACTCTAGTTTCAATTTTACCGTCACTGATATCTCCCCCGATATTCTGAGCGTCTTTCACTTGAGCTTTGAGCCTTTCCAAAATTAAGTCCTTCCGATTAACAAACTCTAACCCTTCGTAAGCCTCTTCAATTTCTTTTAAGCACCAGGAAGCTTGCTTCCACTGCTTTTGTTCCACCCACTTATTTGCAGCAATTAATCTGAAGAAGGCAGCCTTACGTTTACGGGTCAAACCTCGGGTAACTATATCTTCGTGGGATTCATCGTCAGTTTCGTCCTGCTTCGGATCACTTGAGATTGCTGCTGTTCTTACTCCCTGGGAGCTCGCCTTATGACGAATTCTGGGGTCGATACGTTGATAATAGCAATCGCTCAATCTTTCCCAAATCATAATACGAGAACAGGGCCCTAATCTGCATTCTGTAAGAATAGTCTCTAAACTGCTGAGGGCATAGGGAATGGAAGTCCATGTGTCGCTCAGTGAAAGAAACAGCTCTGAAGTCAAAAACATACACCTTGTCTCGAAGGATCGGACAGGGACATAAAGTTCGTCCTCCCTTTTATCCTCCACAGCACAGCTGTCGTAAGTCTCCAATGCCTTTTGGATAAGAGGATCTATGTCATTTTTGATCATCTTTACGGTTACGATGTTTTGGGCACCCATGAGGACCGACACTGCACACCATTCAAAGCAAGATGCCAGGTATTTGGGGAAGTGCTCAAAATCATGCACTAGGGATTCATAAGTCGAATATGCAGTCTTATAGTCTGAAAGCATCATGGACCAATCTGCCAGCTTTCTCATTAAAAATTCGGTCGAAGAGGCAACAAAATATTCGTTGCCATTTTTGTCTTTACCCAAGGACACTTGCTGGTGGCTGTTGAGTCCACTAGGATTTTTGGACATCAATTTTTTGAAGAATTTAGCACCATGGAATAAAGATTTTCTGGGTTGTAAGATGGTCTCCTCCCAAAATGATATTTTCCTTTTCATAAAGGGCACCATCAAATCTTTTACCAGTTTCTCCAAAATGGTATAAGTTGTATTGATTAATTGCAACGGCAAACGTGTATTCGTGGGACTTTGCAAAAAATACAACATTTCCTCCAAGGATGACATTACAGGTTGGTGCAATTCCACGTTAACGTCATCTGAGTAGCTATCCTTCCACATTGGAAGTGAAAGACTTTCCACAAACAGTTGCTTTTTAAGTTTGTTGGCCAAATGCTGGCATGCGTCTTTTTGCTCCTTCGATTCATCACTATAACATAGTAAGAAAACGGGCAAGATATCCACCGTGCTCATAAAAATGGGAAATGTATCTATAGAGTGGTTCAAGCTCTTGAATTTTATCAACAGGTCCTTGGCTTCCTCGTAGCCCTGCCCCGCATGTATATCGATGGCGATTAAAGATACAACGGGGTGATTAAACGTCTCGTAGGGTGAAAGATATGTGGTGGAAGAAATGGCTAGAGAAAAAAATTTGTGGTAAAGTGATTTCTTTAGCAGTGCAAAAGGGGTACCGTCATCTGTGTGTTCCCCAACCAGTCGAATCGTGTTTTGCAAAAACACTTCTAGCGAATGGTAGTCAAATAGCATGTCGTTGGTATCTCTGGATTCGATAAGATCCCCTAGAGGCCTCGTAAACCTCACATACTGAGATTGCGTGGGATCCCTTTGAAAAAGACTATTGGACCTTTTTCTACCGCCACCACCACCAATAACACTGGGTTTTGAAGGAACTACCAAAGAAATGTTGACCTCCTTGGTTACCTTTTCTGCTTGAGGTGGTGGCTCATTGTCTACATGCACAGATTTATGCTCATTTGCTTGATCTCTGTCGGACACACAATCGCCAAAAAACCGTAAAAACATGTATAGCGAATCTAGATGGTAAGTATCGCGTACGTGTCTATCCAATTCGGGTGTCGATAATACGCTGATTACTGGAGAAATTGCATTGGAGATTATTCTTCTAGCGATATCAGGGGGGACAGTCTCTTTCGCATGATCGAGGTGGAACAATAGATTCATATAATTTTCGTAGGACAACTTCATCTTAAAAGAGGAAACCAGCAATCAGAGCTTTTTTAGAGCTGGCTCCTAAAAGATCAATAAAGTTTCTATCCTTTGAGACGAATTCAAGTTAAATCAGTGCTCATCCTTTGATCTAGCATCCAACCTGCATTGTTACTATTGTCGTTATTTTTCAACTTTGTTAAAAAAAAGAGAAAATGGTAGATCCTGGGGTCCAGAGGTCTTTTTTCAAAAACCGCTCAATTTCCTATACCCTATTAGCCCAGTGGTTTTTTAGGTGCTTTTTGGTCTGTGATCGAAGCTGGGAGGTGTCAGTTTTTAGAGAAAATAAACATATTACCCGCATAAAAAATTATTCAGACTTCGAATATTTTTTTTTTCAAGGTGAAATCATTGTATGTATACCGGAAGTAATTGTCCACACCATATAGTCGAGGATCGAGAACTACGTTGAGGTTTACTACCGCCGCCAGCCCTATTACAAGAGGTTTCAACTCATCTAGCCTCAGTTTTTTTCTGGAGACGCAAACGTGAGATAATATGACTTCTTATGCTTTTATTTGGGTGTGTATCTTTGCTTCATTGACCAGGGCATTCTATTTACCTGGTGTGGCCCCCACTACTTACCACAGAGATGATGAAATTCAGTTGCTGGTGAATCATTTGACACCCTCGATATATTTCCAACATGAGGATGTAGACGGCCACATAGTAAAAGGAGACAAAGAGCATTATTTGTATTCGTACGACTACTATTACAGCAAGCTCCATTTTTGCAGGCCTGAAAAAATTGAGAAGCAGCCAGAGTCGTTGGGTTCAATTATCTTTGGAGATAGAATTTATAACTCTCCATTCAAATTAAACATGCTGCAAGAGAAGGAGTGTGTGAGCTTATGTGGAACAAAGATTCCTGGTGAAGATGCCAAGTTCATGAACAAGTTGATTAAGAACGGTTTCTTGCAGAATTGGTTGATTGATGGATTGCCCGCTGGCACACAGGTGTATGACTCTAAAACCGACAGTGACTTCTACGGTACCGGATTCCCGTTGGGGTTTGTCGAAGTGACGCAAGGCTTCAGCAGTTTGCAAGAGAAGAGGGATGCCAAAATTTTGAACAATGTGGAGGTGGCCTATTTAGCCAATCACTTCGACATCAACGTTGAATACCACGACCGTGGACAGGATAACTATCGTGTTGTTGGTGTGACTGTGAGCCCCTTTTCCATAAAGCGCTCCTCAGCGGACACTTGTGAGTATAGTTCTGAATCTTTGACTTTGAGCGAAACCAGTGAGAATGAAGTGTATTTCACATATTCCGTGAAATTCACTAAATCTGACAAGGTTTGGGCAACCAGGTGGGATAAATATCTTCACGTTTACGATCCTACCATCCAATGGTTCTCCTTGATAAACTGCTCCATTGTCGTGGTCGCGCTGTCCTCTGTGGTTTTACACATGCTCTTGCGTGCCTTGAAGAACGACTTGGCTCGTTACAACGAGTTAAATCTGGATAGTGAATTCCACGAAGATTCCGGCTGGAAATTAAGTCACGGTGACGTGTTCCGCATGCCCCAGAGATCTCTGTTGTTGTCCGTTCTTGTCGGATCCGGTGTGCAACTGTTTTTGATGATTGCATGCAGTATCCTTTTCGCTGCCCTCGGTTTCTTGTCTCCTTCCTCCAGAGGTTCTTTGCCCACCGTGATGTTCATTCTTTATGCCCTCTTTGGATTTGTCGGTTCTTATGCTTCCATGGGTATTTACAAATTCCTCAAAGGACCTTACTGGAAAGTTAATATGCTTTTGACACCCTTGTTGGTTCCAGGGGGCATATTGACGACGATTGTGTTTATGAACTTCTTCTTGGTGTTTGTGCATTCTTCTGGAGCCATTCCCGCAGGTACTCTGTTTGCAATAATAGTATTGTGGTTTGTCTTCTCCATACCGCTGTCATTGGCCGGATCCTTGGTTGCCCACAAAAGATGCCATCTCGACGAACATCCAACAAAGACCAACCAAATCGCCAGACAGATCCCCCTACAACCATGGTATTTGAGAACCATCCCAGTGTCTTTGATTGCTGGTGTTTTCCCCTTTGCCTCCATTGCGGTCGAACTATATTTCGTCTACACTAGTTTGTGGTTCAATAAAATATATTACATGTTTGGATTTTTGCTCTTCTCCTTTCTGTTGTTGACTTTTACCACGGCATTGGTGACCATTTTGACAACTTACCACTCGTTGTGTTTGGAGAATTGGAAATGGCAGTGGAGATCCTTCATAGTTGGTGGTGTCGGCTGTGCCTTCTACGTGTTTATCCATTCCATTCTCTTCACCAAGTTCAAGCTAGGTGGGTTCACTACTATCATTCTTTATTTGGGCTACTCCACACTAATATCTGTTCTATGTTGCATAGTTACTGGTGCCATTGGTTTCATAAGTAGTATGTTTTTCATCAGAAAGATTTACTCCTCCATTAAAGTGGATTAAGAATGGCTTAATACGGGGGAAAAAAAATCAAACGCATATAAAAGCATATCTCGGGCAGGCGTAAGACCGTACATGATAAAAATGCAACTTAAATAATGTTCGTAGAAGAATATTTACTCGATTAACGAACGCATACACAATCCTGCGACGAGCAATGAGTGAGGGGCATTCAAGAGAAACTCCGGGACTTTTGGGATTTAGTCTGAATTTTGCGTGTTATGTAGTTCTATGTTTTGATAATAATTCACTTGAGCCGAGTTTATGAACATTTTAGTTTCCCAAGAATAATATTTATAGCAGATACAAAAACTAAACATAAAAAAAAAGAGTCAATATGCAGTATATAACAATCTGTTGTGTCATCGCGACCCGCAGAAAAAGTAGGCCTGATGGCCTACTTGATTAAGGTAGTGTGCTAATAACGCGGGGGAGTGAGCGGATCGGCAGTTCGAAACCGCCACAGACCATTTTAAATTTTTTTCCTTTTTCACTTCAAGGTTGAGTGAAAGAAGATAATGAATAGGTGAGAAAGTGGAAACTTCAAAAGGTTGATATTCAGTTGTATTCAATTGACAATACTAAGAGGCGCTAGTAGGATACGTATTTGAGATAATGTCTAATGGAAAAGCTCATGCAAAAGAAGTAACTAGAAAAACAGAGTTTGAAAAGGTTCTTAAAGGGGATGTAGCACAGTCGGGACAGCTACAGGAGCCATTAGAGTCTTCCGAAGACAGGATGAAAAGTGAGAGTCGTACTACTGGTGGAGCGGATCTACTTCAAGAGACGAAATTGTTGAGAGACACGTTGGACCTGTTATGGAACCATACTACGGAACAAAGACAGTTATGCGAACAGCTTAAGCAAGAAAACGAATATCTCCAGGACTATATAAGCAATTTAATGACTTCGAGTAACGTGTTGGACAAATGAAAAGAAAGTATCAAGAAAATCCAAGAGCCACAAACTGGTACATTTTCTTCTTTTTTGTGTCACCAAGGTTAACATAACTAGAATTGTAAGGATCATTTTACAAGGTTTATTCAAACTCTGTGTTAAAATACTCTGTGTTACTCTGTGAGGAAAAAAGAACATCCTAAAGGAAACAATTGAGCGGAGTCATGGAGCAATTTGTCCCAATTCATCTAGTTGATAGCGACGAGAACTCGACGCACTTCAATTTTTTTCAAAGCAACAAGTACAAACGTCAGGATGGTGCTCATAATGGTCCTATAAGGCTGAGAAATCTAAACACTAGGAGTGATAGGCCCACTTCTCAAAAAACTATTGAGTTGGTGTCGTACTTGAGAAAGCCAGAGCCCGCCGTGGGACCCAGTGTAAAATGGCATAATGATTCGCCGGACCTAGGTGGAGATCTTGGAGAAGTTCAGAGTATGTACATACCTGAATCACCATCATTGTTGCGCACGCTGGCCTACAGTAACGCGAACATATGTTCTCCTGTCACCAAACTGATGAGGATGGATGATGGATCTACATTGGACTTGGCGCCAGTATCCAAAATCTATGACAATGGATTTGATTGCCAACCTTTCTACCACACTTACGACTATGAAAACAGGTTGGAGGCTGATGATTTTGAGCCAATTCTCCACCAAATGATGGAAGATGATTTAAACGGCCAAAAACCTGTTTTTGATAGGGAGATGGAATATCAAGAATTAAAAAAAATTGTCCGGTCCACCGATTACATTCTGTACTATGTGTTTGGCATTGACAAGCTGGAATTTTTCCAACTGAAAGAAGAGAGGGACAAGTTTCGGGAGTACACTTACGAATCATACACACGCCCATTGAGATACAAGGACTCTTCCGAAAGTGATGAGACTGACGATGGGGAGTTTTTGTGTTTGGATGAAGATTACGAGACAGACCCCCTCATGTGCGACACATCTTCTGTGATGTCCCTAGACAAATATGTGTAGCGTATAGACTTTCATATCAAGACATTATAGAAACCTCTTTACTCGGTAGAAAAGCTTCTTAACTCCAAAACTTCTAGTCGTTGACATCAAATCATTATTTACCTGTTTTCTTATATATGTTTTTTTTTTTATTGTTCTCGCAACATGATGATGACATTTCTCTATCAATCTCATTTTAAATTCTTGCGGAAACAAACAAACATAGAACAAAGAAAGAAGGATTAACTGTGCTTAACTATTAATCTTAGCTAACCCATGGGTGCCATTATATCTCTTCCCATTAGCTTTGCTAGCAGTTTTGTTGCATCTGGGCTGGGTGCCTGCGTTTCCAATGTTTGCTCCCAATCCTTTTCAACAATAGGTTCATCTTCACTTGGAACAAGACTCCTCTACGCAGGATGGCTTTTGGTCAATTCCCTGATATCATGGATATACATGTCGGCAAATAAGTCCATACTGTGGCCTGGTAAGACCTGTACTGCTACACATGAATGTGGATTCTTTGTTGTTCATAGATTGAATTTTGCTCTGGGGACCTTACATCTGCTGTTAGCAGCATCACTAATAGGTGTTAAATCGACCAAAAACCCTCGAGCTGCTTTGCAGAACTCGTGGTGGAGTCTTAAATTTTTATGCTACATCGGATTGGTGGTACTATCCTTTACCATACCTAACGGATTCTTCGTGCATTTCAGCAAATGGGTCTCAGTTCCAGCCGGTGCTGTATTTATCCTAGTTGGGCTTATTCTCCTGGTGGATTTTGCCCATGAATGGGCAGAGACTTGCATTCAGCATGTGGAGGCAGACGACGAGAATTCCTCATTCTGGAAGAAAAGTTTGGTGATTGGGACCATTGCAATGTACCTGTCATCGCTAGCAATGACCGTCGAAATGTACATCATCTTTTGCAGTGACAGCTGTACTTTGAACCGGTTTTCTGCTAGTTTCAACATAGTTTTGACGCTGATAACGGCCGTGTTGTCAGTTCATCCCAAAATCCAAGATGCCAATCCCAAATGCGGACTGGCGCAAAGTAGTATGGTTTCCGTTTACTGTTCATACCTTGTGTTAAGCGCCATGGCCTCAGAGCCCGATGACAAGAGGTGCAACCCCTTGGTCAGATCCAATAGCACACGTAACTTTAGCGTTGTTGTGGGATCACTCTTTACCTTTGTTGCCATCGCGTACACTACGACAAGAGCTGCGGCTAATAGTGCATTCCAGGGCACCAATGACGGTGGGGCAATCTATTTGGATGATGATATGGAATACGATGGCTTAGGCAGACAGGCAAGAAATCAGTTACGTTATGATGCCATAAAACAAGCCGTCGAAGAAGGTTCTCTGCCAGAGGCTGCTCTTTATGACACCAGTTGGCTGGGGTCACCATCCATCGGCAGCGACAGGACCGACGACGCTAATGGGCATAGCGACGAACGCAGTGGCACCAAGTACAATTACTCTTTATTCCATGTGATTTTTTTCATAGCTACTCAGTGGATTGCCATTTTGCTAACGATCGAGGTTACACAGGATGACGTGGGTGATTTCATTCCAGTGGGGAGAACTTATTTCTATTCGTGGGTCAAGATTGGCAGTGCGTACTTATGCTATGTGTTATACGGGTGGACCATTATTGCACCATTAGTAATACCGGATAGATTTGAAATAGACAGTTCTTATTAAGGTTAAAAACAACAACGACAAAAACGCCGAAGCGTGTACACAGGCAAATAATATGTAATTCAAATAGCAGGGGAGCGGATAATCATTCAGTGGAGTCAGTAATTCCTTTATCACCAATGATGTAGACACACTCTTTTTCAGGCATGTCTGGGGAGTCCTGCAATTTAGCTACTCTTTCATCACCACGTCCTTTCCTTAATAGGATTCTAGTTGCTGATGCATGCGCTAGCACATGACCACCAACGGGTTTCCTACCATCTGCAGAAGCAAATAGCGCCGAAGCACCAGGATCCGATTGCACCTGGTTGGTCATGAATATTGCCACGTTGAACTCTTCACTGAGCCGATTCAAGCGGAACAAATGTTGGTTCAATTTCTGCTGTCTCTCACTGAGTTCACCACGTCCTGAATAGTCGACTCTGAAATTGGCCATTATGGAGTCCACAATGACAAGTCGGTATTGTCCTGTGCTCAATTCCCCACCTAGCTGCTCCACCAGTTCCATCTGATGCTCGCTGTTAAGTGCCCTCGCATAGGAAACATTCTCCAGGCACACTTCCGGATCCAAATCATAACGCTCAGCGATCTGTTTGATCCTTTCAGGGCGGAATGTCCCTTCAGTGTCGATATAGGCCACTTTCCCTTCACCTCCGCCCATCTCCCTGGAGAGCTGTGCTGTGACACATAAGGTATGCGACATTTGGGTCTTACCACATCGGAATTCGCCAAACACCTCTGTGATGCTCATCGTCATAATTCCCCCACCCAGGATCGAGTCCAACTGTTTGGATCCAGTGGAAAGAGAGAAAACTTTTTGTCTAATATCTAATTGAATGGTAGCAGGAATGAAACCCACTTTGATAATTTTACCAGCGGCTTCTTTGATCTTCTCCACTTTAACTTCGCTTAGACCTTTGATCCTGGCTAAATGCCTTCGTGTCGTGGAAAGAACAGTCTGCAAAATATTGTTAGTATGTTCCCACCAATGAAAAAGGGGAAGCTATACATACATTTACCGTAAAGATGCCACTGGCTTTTAACTTCTGTAGATCAGAGGCATTGATCCCATGGTTTTGCAACTCATCGACGTTAATAATATTCACCAGAGTCTCCTCTTCGACCTCTGCAACAGACATATTTGGTTTTATGGCTTGCTTAAGTTATAAATGTGAAAGAAGGAAGCGCTAAACTTTTGAAGAGACGCGTCCCTTTTATATAAGCTCCCAAACTTGTCGGCGGCTATCCATTTACCCGCACAATCGCCACCTAAAAAAAAGCCTTCTGAAAGTTTCCAGTTTGTCTATTTATCACAACTTGGAACATCACCAATTAGCTAAGAAAAACAAATTGGGTAGTGATTTAATGCTCCAAGAACGCTTAGCTCGATCCTACCATATTTTCTTGTCTAGAGAGAATGAACCCTCAGCGGCAATAACTGGGGTGGTTGCCCAGCGATGAAAACATAAAGAAGATGTTCATAGGAGGGGGAAAAATGAGTTAAGTGTCTCAAAAACTGTTGACATGCTCGTTCTGGGTGGTTAGCGTGGGCCAAACTGTTGATTTCAGCCTGTTCAAGACATTGTATATTATCGGTCACGTTGCGTGTGTTTACAAAAATTGCGGAGATCCCTTGTTCAGCCGCAACTCGGCTTACAACAAGATACTAAAAAGCTAGACAGTTGGAACTGCTAACGTAGGTAGCTGAAGAAAATATAAGCTTTCAAAGGCTTGCACTTTATGACTCTCACCACACAGGAGGCCATTGATATTGTACTCAATGATGAGAAATATTTGCGGCATGTCGACTCACGCTCACTGCGGCAAAATGCAGACTGGACCGTGCTGGAAATACCGAGATCCTCATTTACGGCATTTAGACTCTTGTACGCATCGCCAATTGAACTTTCTGTGTGTTCCAAAGTGGTGCTACTGGGGGGAGTACCTTTGCAATGGTATCAAGAGCAAAAGAGCACCCTCAGAAGTGGATTGAGGAAGCTGAAGAGTTCGAAAGTTAGAGAAAGAGTCGGTAAGGTAACAAATTATGGTTTCAGAGCAGTTTACAAGACAGATCCTTGGGAGGTCAGGAGGCTATTGAAAGAACCTTCGGAAAACATCAGAGCAACACCAAACGATGATGGCGGTAAACCACCACATCTTCAGAACTCAAAGACACTCAGACATTATCCCACTGCTATAGCGGATAGTCCTCACAAATTGGGGAAGAAGGCCCAAACTTTACCTTTCCTGCCCACTATCGATTTGCATCGAACGCCCTTGAGGGAAGACAGGCCACAGTTGGTTCTAGAAGGGCACACTACGGGCGTTCTACCTAGTGTAACGCCGGAAGAAACGAGTGCATTAAGATATTGGTTGACGGAAATCGAGGAAAACAATGAAGATACTGGCGACCATGGGAAAGCCGGCATAGATGGAGAAGAAATTAATTATGATAGACAAAATGCACCAGAAAACGATGTGGGAGGGCTTCAAAAAAGCTCTAGTGGCCATGTTCAAAGTTGCGAGGCCCCAAACTGTGAAGAGCAGTTGCGGTGGGAGCAGGAGCAAAATGAAAGAGAGATGAATAAACTGCTGACAACCTCTTATCCAAAGCAATGTCATCAGGATGAAAAATCTGAAGAAACTTACATTTCAGTTGCACGTAACTCTACGGAGGCGGGAGACGAAGACTCAGCTCCTTCAACACCAGTTGCACTTTCGTATGCAGAATCTACAATATCAGCAAACGAAGCACCTAAAGCGTTAAAACCATCGGACAGTGGCACGAATCCAATGCTAAGCTTTGCACTGCCTCAACATCTTTCCTCTCAACAACGATTCATAGATAATAATTTAGAGTCGCAAGAGACTATGCAATCACCAAAAGCTTCAGTCGTTTTTTTGAAAGCACTAGCAACCTCTAAGGATTTCAAAAATCTTTCTCTTTTGACGCCTAAACCAGAACAATCCCCTTTGGAGCAAGGAGGCAAGTCCGTTGAACATGGTAAGAAAATAAGTTACAAAGTACATGGTCAACATTTAAAATCTGCCAATGAAAAGACCAAGGGGGTTTTCACGAAGTTTAAAAGAAGGGTCGCAAAGAAGAGTGGTATCTATTACTCCTCCCAAGGGCTTTCTGATAGAGTGGGCCCCATACTAATGATGGACAAAATACTGATTATGGTTAAAACTGCCGTAACTCAGAGGAACCCAATTTTAAATTTTTCTGAATCGGAACCCATAGACACGAGAGTTGCCGATAGGTGGAAGGAATACATTGTTGTTGCTAGAAAAACCAATCGAAAAGACCGTCCTGTACTATTGCAATTTTGCCGTCATAACTCCACATGGAACGGAAATCATCACGAACAGGACCCAGGATCTGGAAACACTTTAGATTTTTACCTGGACAAAAGTTGTGTTGTGGGACTTTACAGCATCTTAGACAAAACCATTTTTATTGAGAAACCCGATGACAAGTTTCTCGATTGTTCTTTAGAAGAGCTGCATCATTTGAGCGACCACTTTTTATCCACTTTGAAGTTTTACATTTTTCGATGCCGTACTTTAGAATCATCAGACAAATGGAATGATTTTCTTCAAAGTGCCATTGGTATGACCACGATTCCTAGAAAAATTTCCTTCAGAGTTCCAGAAGCTGGAGTCTCATTCAGCATCCACCTTAGCCAAAAATTGAAAGAGGAACTGGCTCGCATGGAGACACAAGAGAAAAATGTTTTAAAAATTGCTTGTTTGCCTAGAGGCTACCGTGTTCTTCAAATCCCCATCATTAGATACATTTTGGCTGTTGTTTACGAAGAATTGAAAGATGCGGGCTTTAAGAACGTGATAAAGGAATGGGAAAAGGCTAATATCATTATGGGGGTTAATATTAGGCATTACGATTTGATAAACTGGTATCCAGGGCATCGAAGCCATCTTTTGAGAAGTACGGGGGTTCTTTTCCAGTCACATTTATTGGAATTGAGACCTTACGCCTATTATGGTAGAAAACTTGTTTTACCTACTGGACACACAATTTTGGAACCAAGTCCGATAGAAGGTTTTTTGATTAGACTAACAAATGATAATGGATCAGACAAAGACTCTTTTGGGAAGCCTTACCTGAAACCTACTTATTTTTTCACCAGTGAAAACTTGTTGTTTTCGATGGGATTTTTCAAGTCTACACCTCCTGTTCCTCTAAATTTATTGATTTCCGCCACCGATTCATTAGATACTGCGGACATAGGCACTCGCTTGAATGAGTTACCAGAGGTGTTTGAGCAAAATCCGTACCCGTTGGATTTGGAGAGTCACATCGAATGGCTGAATGAAAAGTTAGGCAAAGAAGAGTTTATTGTGAAAGATTTTTACGCCTTCAAATGTTTTAACAGAAGAATTATACAAATTATAAAATCAGAGGCATTAATAGACATTACAGATATCGAAGAAATATATCAGGGCTCTGCTGATGAAGCAAAATTACACAGATTGAACTACAAAACCTACGCCTCCGTCAGAAGCACTTTTTGGCAGACTGAAATGTCATTAGCTGAGACTGCCGAGTCAATCATTTTCTTGCGTACTAAAACTGGACTTGATTTGAAATTAATGGCACCCAATCCAACGGTTTGCAAAGAATGGGTAATTAGATTGAAGCAAATGATGGAATATTGGAAGGAAAAACAAAATGCTGACCTTCAAAAGATGTGGAATACCAAGATGCGCAACATTACCAATTTGCAAATTGAAGAAGAGGACGAAGCCAATATCAATGGTCGCACCCCCAAGTGGGTGACTGATCGTGGCGTAGCTGACCCCACCGTATACAACGTCAATGCTTTGGCAGTGCTACATCCTCTACTCTATAAGGGTACGTTATATCAAAAGCCCAAGAAACATGCCGTCTTCACGAAGTATATGGTTATTCTTGTACCAGGGTTCCTTATTTTGTATCACAGCTACCACAGGACTAAAACAGGGTTTGCTAAAGCTTCAGTTGATCATCTTCATTACATGACTGTGCCCATTGAAAATTGCTACGTCTATTCAGGTACTTTGACGGAGTTGGATTTGCTGGACAGGGATCACAATTTTGATGAACTCAATCCAGGTAGCCATTCTTTGCCAAGAATTTATAGTGATGGCTGGTCTTCAAGCGAGACTGAAACTTCTAGATGTTTTACCCTTTGGTTCGGTAGAAAGAAGTTTTTATCGAAATCCTCCAAAAATATGCAACATGACAAGGAATATCACAGTGACACACCCCACATATCTGATTTGAAAAATGAGCCTCAGGGAAGTAACGCACAAAACCCCAATATGATCAAGATAGTGGGTAAGCTTGGGGTAAGTGGAAGATCTATGGTATTCATGGCAAGATCACGGCAGGAGAGAGATCTCTGGGTATTATCTCTGTTTTATGAAATGGAGCGGCTGAAAAATTTCACTTAAAATGGCATGCCACATTGGCTTAAAACTCAACAAAATTAGTAATATGAAAAAAATGAAGGTTACTACTAAAAATGTTTTTATTATCGAAGAAAGAAAAAAAATATGGGTATAAGGAAACAATGAATATAATCTTTAAATATATTGATAGAGACCTGATGGATGACTGCTGGTCTCGGTATGACTCGGGGACGACACTTGGTCGATTTCATGAATCGCACGTTCAATATCCTCTAAAAGGAAATCACAGCCGTCCTGAATATCTCGATTGGATATTTCTTCTCTGACAAAGTCTTGGGAGTACGAAGAGCCCGCCTTCCCCCCCAAAGGAGTTGAATAAGATGTTGTAGCAAAATGGCTGTTTTCGTGATCAGCCAAAAAACTTCTAGTATTACTTTCACTTCCATCAAAGGGAGACGCTATCAGAATAGTGGTGGTCGATTCAATGCTGGATACCGAGTGCAGTTCATCAGATCGATCATCATTTTCACTGTCAGTCAACTCCTCCAACACCGAGATGTCTTCCTCCTCATCATCATCCCCAAATGTTAGACTGAAACTATAACTCAATGCCTCTAGAAAGTTCTCCCATGACTCTACTTCAACCAATTCACCTACCTTGTCACTGTAGTCTAAGTTCAGATAACCGACTTTAATCTTCAGCTCTTTTGGTCTTTTTCTGCCCACGCTGGTAAAACAGCTGTAATCCTGCAGGAGACAAGATTTTTGGCTGTCCATTGGGGTGTTAGAGACAACCGCAATTCCTACACTTCTCAAAGGATTATCGGCGTACAACGTACTTTTCAACCAAGGCGGCTCAAATTTAGTTTCGCTTGGTAACGATCCGGAACTTAATACTTCGTCAACTGTGCCAAACTTCTCGTTGGTAGCACCGCAAGTCTTAACAAAACCTTCAGAATCCACAACGCATAGTCTCATATTAGGGAATTTCATGTCCAAAGCTTTCAAGCTGTTAAAAATGATTAGTGAGCTTTCCTGCGCCTTCACTTTATCGTAGTCTAACTGTAAGACCACTACCAATTGATCTGGCCTTTCACGTTTTAGGGATAAAATTGAGCTGATATTCGTCATAGCACTCTCAAGAGTACCTGTGGTACTCATGGTGACAGACTGATCCTCAGACAATTTGAAACCTCTCTTTATAATAACACTGCTGCGTCTGTTACTTGCAAGCTCGATCACCCTGGTTGAGGTGATAAGTCCTGTTAGACTAGCAGAAAGATGTGCTGTGCGATTATCATTTCTCATAATTGGGGGCAGTTGTAACGTGGATGTGAAGTACTTCTCATTGAATTCAAGGTCAAGGTCTAGTAAGGCTGAGATCCACTTTTGGATGACTTGGCTAGCGTCTGTGTGAAGAGTCTCTGTAACATAGATTTCTTGCAATGAAGAAGATTCTGTATCTTGCAAAGTCCATTTCAGTACCGAGCTCTCCACTGTGTCCACTTTCACCTTGGTCATTGGTTTGTAAATTTGTAAGTCTTGCAAAGTAACTCCTAAGGATCCATCTTGCTTTGTTTTAGCATTATCTGTCAACGACGCAACGACAAGGGCCCGCTCAAAAAGCATACACCAGGAATCAGAGTAGTGGCATCCATCTTTGGATACCATTAAATGATCCACCAATCTGAGAAGACCAAATTCATCATCGATTTTCCAATCAGATAACGCAGTGAAGCTTTTGAGTAAAATCTCGATAAAATATGCTCTCAAAATATACAGGGGAAGTTTATCAGAAGCGGAAGTGGAATAATTTTCCGTGCGCGCTTGTGACACCACAGAATCTCTGATTGACGATTCAATACGTGAAATGGGCCATTCACGTCTGACATCTGGTGCAGATCTTTTCCTTGCCCTGAAAGGAACGCTGGCAAGCTGCATCCCACCGGCGGCTAAGTCTGGGGTTCTCAAGGAATGCTGAGGTGAAGGTAATGCCTGCGATGACACGGCCAGTCTGGGTGATGATAGACATGGATGATGCATAGTAGGGAAACTGGCTGGCACTAAAGGCTGCTGCACAAGTTGCACCGATGGCATGGGCTGCAACGGCGAATTGTTAGGCTCTGAATGTCTTCTCCCATTGCCCGCGATCAAAAAGATGGAAATCAACCGATCCTTGAGCTCATCATTCTTCGGTATGCACCGATTGTCAATTTTCCTGTCGGTACGACATTTGTTACAAGGTGGGAAAATGGAGAAGAAGTCTGTAAGGTCAAACCCATTTGTATTTTCAAATGACACCAACAAACACTCCTGGTGACTTATATGGTTGCATTCGAGCTCAATGATACGCTCGCCACTGCTTCTGTTTAAGACCGGCTCTTCACATACTGTGCAGTGCTCATTAAGGAAAGACTTCTTAGAAGAGGTAAAGGCCTTTCCATGGCTAAATACCCCCATTCTTGAAGGCGGTGAAAACCTCATACTATTTTCAAGCCCATCCGGTGGGCGTGGCAGCGACGATGTACGTGTACCATGAGGATTGATAGGCGGTGACATGATTTGCGACACCACCGGCGAAGTTGAAACCGTTCCATATGAAGATGGTGACATATTCGCTTTTTTCTTGTCACTGTGCAGTTGGAACTTGGCCAACCTATCAGCCCATCTCTTACCTCTCGAAGATGGCGATGGTGTCACAGAATCGTCTCTGGAAGGTGTACCGCCAGCAGAAATAGTTCTGGGGGTTCGTAGTGGGGACCTCTGCGATGGTTGCTGTGAGGGCTGCTGTGAGGCTCCAATGTTGGTCAACTGGTAAATAATATTATCCCCAGGAGCCTGCATCGTGATACAGTTCTCACAGATCAGTGGTAACCGGCTTTGGAGAGGCAGATTACAGAGATATCCTGTGGCAACTCGACTACTTTTGATCTTTTAAGGGTTGTCCACATTTCGGGCGTCGTTAGTACCCCGAATCTGAGGCAACGCCAGGGTAACGACAGCGAAATCTGAAGGGTAAAATGCCTGGAGAAGAACATATATTGATTAATTACCGACGTATCAAGCTTTGTTAAAGGGCCTAAGTAATTGATAAAGTGTTCAACAGGGCGATCATTATTTTTACAGTTATTCAAATTTTGACAATTAAACAGACTTCGACAGTCAAATATATGATTCCAATTTAGCCCATATATTACAGTTAATCCATTAAAAAAATTCCTGTAGGTAGTTAGTTAGAAGGACGTACATTAATAATTCTCGTGGCATGCGTTCAAAGTTTTCGATCAAATAGAATTGCTCGCTTGTGTTAGCAAAAATTTACTTACGAATCTTATTAAATAGAGTATTTCACCCCACTTCGTCGAGCAATAATATTAATATGTATACATAACAACGCCCCCCCCTTATGGTGAACCCAACTCAATATTTGGGCACGTATTGCAACTTCTCCAAATCCCAGCTCTCCTTGGGGATTCTACCTCTCAATTGGGGAATACCAGTGCCTTTCAAATACACGTCTTCGAACAACAACTCTGGTTCGAAACCGGGCGCAGCGGATGCGTCAGCTAATTCCGACTGTTCGTCCACGTACTTTCTCGAGTTCTTCTCAGAGGCCTTGAGTTCCTCCTCGGTAGCCAAGCCCAATTGCAACATGTGCATCTTCAAGCCGGCAATGGGGTCGTTCTTGGATCTCATATGCTGGATCTCCTCTCTGGTTCTGTAAGTGGTACCAGGGTCGGAGATGGAGTGCCCACCGTATCTGTAAGTCTCGTACTCAAGAACAAGAGGGCCCTTGCCAGACAAACACCAATCTTTGGCAAACTTGGATGCCTGGTAAACGGCTAAGATATCCATACCGTTGACTTTCAAACCTGGGATGTAACCGGCGCGCTTGTAGTACTCCGTTGAAGCAGATGCCCTCGAAGCAGCTGTACCCATACCGTACCTGTTATTTTCACAGCAGAAGATCACGGGCAGGTTGAACAGCTTGGCCATGTTGAAAGCTTCAAAAACTTGGCCCTGGTTGGCGGCACCGTCACCATAAAGAGCAAATGAACAGTTGTCCTCGTTCTTGTACTGATGGGCAAAAGCTAAACCGGCTCCCAAGGGAACTTGAGCCCCCACGATACCATTACCGCCGTAGAATCCCGTAGAGAAAATGTGCATCGACCCACCTTTACCAAACGAGCAACCAGATTTCTTCCCCATCATTTCCGCCAAGATATCCTTAACGGGCGAACCTCTCATGTATGCGAAACCGTGGCATCTATAAGAAGTGATCACACTGTCCTTCTTAGTGATGGCATTCTCAATACCGACGGCAATGGCCTCCTGACCCACAGACAAATGACAGAACCCCCAAATCTTTTTCGCCTTGTAGAGAGCATCACAAGCCATTTCCATACGCCTAATTGTGTTCATGTCTTTGAACATCTGCAACAACGTCCCCTTAGTGGTGGTGTAATGCAAAGAGGGAACATCCAAATTGTAACCTTCAAAAGAAGTTTCCGGCAATTCGACCTCAATCAGGTCACTCTCTTCGGCAGCAGAAGCCAGACCACGGATGGGTCTGACCAGAGAAGCTTGACGCAGCAAGCCCGGTTGTCTCTTGACAGCTGATAGCATTGGGGTTCTTGCCAAGTATTCAATACGGCTTTGTTTATCACTAGCGATAATGTTGTCGATCAAAGATCTATTCTCCTTTTATATATGCTTTCGAAGTCCCCTCTTCTTTGTTAGTCGCTTCACCCGATTTTTTTTCCTATCATGCGGCGGGATTTGAACTACGCTATGTCAAAGTGTACGACGTGCTGACCACAGGTACCATAAAGGGATCTGAGGCGGTGAATTGCAGCGACCGTAGTACTGGGGCATATTAGTGGAGACAGCCTGAGAATTGTGTAGCGAGTAGTCAATATATAATTATTTTATTTACTTGAGTTTTGGCGCATTGAATGCTAAGAGCCGCCGCGGTTGTACGATAGATGTCATATAGTACGCAAGACAAGAGTAGAAATTATTGAATATTATATTTTTATTTAATTGCGTTGGTCACAGCGCTCTTCCTTGGTCAGAAGCCCTCTTGTGAGTTGAATACCCCAATATTATTTTCTTGCCAGAATTCTAGGTACGTATTTAGAACCTAAGCGTTAGGGACTTTCTATCGATGCATCTGCCGTAGGCAGGGGTGATAACTATTGAAGAGAGAGGCTGAACTGTCAAAAAGTGCAGTATCATTGATATCTTCGGAGCTATGTTTACTAATAATGAGAATATCACTTTCTGTGGCCCAGCTGCCAATCATAAATCAGAACTTTTCACAAACCCCAGAAAAAAAAAATGCAAACAGCAAACCCGCTGGTTACCTAGGTATTGACAAAGTGCATATGGTACAATCCCTTTTATTTGGGAAATACTTCTATGCGTAGATACGCCATACCCAGGTTTAGTAATTACGTTGTAATCCTTTTGTTAAAAAGAAATCCCCGGAGATAGAATGATATTTATGAGCAGAGATATAGTAGGATACGAAAAAGAACTTCCCTAAACGCCTCCTTTCCAGTTATCTCGCAACAGCGGGGACAGCAGTGGTGCTAGCCTTCACTTTGGTTTTTGAAAATGCTGGCAGGAACAGCCCTTGAACTGGACTTTGATCCGTTGAAATTGTACGGCGCCTAATACCCGCGTGCAGACAAGATAGTGTTGCATAATAGCGACTCCGCAATAATAATCAAAAGTGTCAGATTATCCCAAATTGGCAATGTCTAACACGTGACTAGATTATAAGTAAAATAAGCAGTATCACTATTAGACACAACTGAATCGGTTTTGAAGTCTTCTGTATTAAACTCCATACTTCGTTGAATGCATACGATGGGTAACTTAATGAGCCGCGCCAACAAAAATACTAGATGCTCACCAATCGTTCAAAGTATTTAAATTGGGATCTTAATTTTTCAACTTTCAACAGAAGACACAAACCCCCGTCGCTAAACAGCTTATCACAGTCATACCATTACAAATATGTAGACTTGTAATAAAGCAGTTGACAACTATCTTAACAGCGTTATAAATGATCTCAATATCTCCGTACAAGATGACTGAAAATGTGCTGAAAAAAAAAAGAAACAAACACGATGCGATGAGATGCCCATCAAAACTTTTCAATCATCAAATAAAGAATATTTGAACAATATTTTTGAAAGAACAAGGTATTCCCAGTATTTGAAAAGTCTTAGATTCAGTAAAATACAGTTTCTCCCGAGCCCATGTCCCTTGCTATTTCCCATGAGGACAGTGAGCTTTTGCTCAAGGATAAAAACGTCCTTCAAGAATCAGTTTTGGACAAGTATAGGACCGCTGGCCAAGTCACACAAACTGCATTGAAATACTTGATCAACTTGATCAACAATAGCTATCATTTTGGGCAGGAACCGCAGCTACGTATCCCTGAACTGTGCATTCTTGGAGATTCTTTTATGACCGCTAGACTCGAGCAGTTCTACAAGAACAAAGTCAACGAAAGAGGCATTGCTTTCCCCACGACCATCGATGTGGACTCTGTGGCTCAAGGTTGGTGCCCCGAAGTGGATGACGTGGAGAATGTGCAAAACAAGAACCAGGACAGCCCATTGGTCTCGTCTGCCACTGGTGTGCTAAGGCCTGGTGATTTGGTGAAAATTACTCTTGGTGTACACATCGATGGTTATACAAGTGAAGTGTCTCACACGATGGTTATTTACCCACCGGGACCACAGCCTCAGGGCCCCCTACTGGGCGGTAAAGCCGACGCAGTAGCCGCTACGCACATCGCGATGGAAAGTGTTGTGGCACTACTGGCATGTTCACTCACACCGGAGAAATTGCCCACTTCCTTGGATGATGGTACGCATACGGTAAATGGCAGGAACATCAGGCTCGTGGTGGACACCTTGGCTCGCAGTTACAATTGTTGCGTTGTGCCCGGATCCCGTGTGCGCCGTGTTAGAAGATTCCTAGCGGGTCAGAACGAAGGTATCGTGGCAGAGCGTGACTTCAAAGGTGTAGTATGGACTGAATCGCACCAAGAGGCCCAATTGTTGGCCAGCGTGGGCCAGACGGACCAGGAGGTTGCCCTTAGGAGCGAAGCTACCGCCAGTGCAGTGCCCAGCGACAATTTTAACGTCAAGCCTGGGGAAGTATACTTGGTGGACTTGAAGATGTGCTCCTTGAGCGAATTGACCAAGAAGGGCCTGGTGACGTTGCAAGATGTGGATGCGTATTCCGGTAAATCTCACAAGAGCGACCTCGTAGCTCGCTCCGGCGCCCACCTGAGAGACTTTGCTCACTCTTACACTCTGAAGCTAAAGACTTCGAGACAACTACTCACCAAGATTGATAAGCACGGTGTGTATCCCTTCAAACTGTCACACTTCTCCGATATCTTCCCCTTGCAAGATGTCGGCTCTTTAGAAGACTGGACGGCATTAAGGAATGACCTCAAGTCCTACAGACTGGGGATGAGTGAGATCACCAATAACTACTTATGTGTGGATTGCCCGATCCGCTTGGCCAAGTGGGTCCCCTGGGACCACATACTCAAGTCTACTAACAAAAACGGTTCGCTAAGTTACGACGCGACCGCTACTTTGGCGCTACCGGGCCATGAGGTGCCGCTACCCAAATTGGGCGTGTCATCACTCAAGTTAAAGAGCCTTGTCAATTCTTGCCAGGAGACGCAACTGCTACCAGTAAGTCGTGAATGCAGCACGGTGGTTCTATGCGGCAGCGACGTGGCCACTGGCGACAGACCCGAGTTGCTAAGAGCCACTGGTGGATCTAAGACTTGCAATGCTAGCTGGGTGCATTCGAAGTACGAATTGAACCCTCAGGACCCGACGGTGCAAGGTATCTTCCAACTGGCCCAATTGACAAAGGATCGCCGTTTCGGTCTGTTGCTCAGAGAGACTCAACCAATGCGCAAATTCTAGAATGGTACATTGGGGGAGAATGTGTACATATATATATATACTGATAAATGTAGAACTAGATCACTTCATCATCATCGTCATCCACAGATATTTGGGCACCTTCAGCTCTGAAATTGGCTGGTTCCTCGATCTGAGGCAAGAACTCGAATGCCACGTAGATGAGACCCAGAAGGAAAGTGAGCATTGTGACAAGAATTTTGAGTACGCCGCCAGTGTTGATGAGGAAGCTCAGGAAGATGTAGAACAGACCGCGCCCCAGAAAACTGAAATAGAATGAGCAGAATCTGTAAAGAAAAGGTGGCACTTGGAACTCTAGGACAATGATGAAGGCAGACAATGGGATTGCAAAGAGTGCTAAGAGGAAAGTGTTAAAGTTGTACACCAGATATGACAACTGGGACAGTGATGACAAAAGTGCCATCGACCCAATAGTCAAATTGGCCACTTTGAAGAAAACCGGGGGCAAAGTCTCGGACATGGTAGCACAGTAGGATTGTCACTTCGTTACACTTTACCTCTTGAGTTCTTATGTGTCGAACGCAGAGTTTACAAAAGTTTTGTTTTTGCCCTTGCCCTTGTTTGTTTGAAAAACGCATCTTGATCAAAGTTGTTACAAGTGAACACATTTTATCTCCCCCACACGACTGCGAGCCAAGACAAAACTTGCGGCTGCTTAACCACCATACTAGTGTACAGGCAGTATTGCTTATGGACCGGGATCGCAACCGTTACAGTTATAGATTTTTTCTCAAGAAGATAACAATTAAAGAAAAAAAAAAAAAAAATCACATTACATTACCAATATTTTTTTCTCTAATCTTATCTGTTTATTTTATTTTGAAATTCCTTCCACCCAAAAAATCCCTTCATAGAGGGGAAAGAAAAGGGTTAAGAAAAAAAATCAAACGATAATAATAATAATAATCATATTAGCACCTTTAACAATTCTTTCAGATTTATTTAGGAGCCTGGCCTTCAGCTGGAGCTGCAGCACCGGCAGCAGCACCCGCAGAAGGTTGCTGTGACTGTTGTTCCTCCTGACCGGCCTCAGACATGTCAGAGGTCCACAAGGTCAAGTTATCCCTTAATAGCTGCATAATCAATGTACTGTCCTTGTAGGACTCCTCGGATAAGGTATCTAGTTCTGCAATGGCATCGTCGAACGCCTGTTTGGCCAAATGGCAAGCCTTGTCAGGAGAGTTCTGGATCTCGTAGTAGAACACCGAGAAGTTTAGTGCTAGACCTAGACGGATTGGGTGAGTTGGGGGCAATTCGGTAGTGGCGATCTCAGATGCAGTCTTGTAAGCCTCCAAGGAGGCCAAAGTGGCCTTCTCCCTGACTTCACCAGAGGAGAATTCAGCCAAGTAACGGTGGTAGTCACCCTTCATCTTGTAGTAGAAGACCTTGGACTCGCCTGTGGTGGCCGAAGGGATCAGGTGGGAATCTAAGACAGACAAGATGTCATCAGAGATCTTGGTCAACTCGGCCTCGATCTTGGAACGGTAGGACCTAATCAACTTGACCTGGTGCTCACTCTTCTCCTTGGACTCCTCCTTCTGCTCTATGGAAGAAACAATCCTCCATGAGGCACGGCGAGCACCAATAACGTTCTTGTAGGCCACAGACAGGAGGTTTCTCTCCTCGACAGAAAGCTCCTGACCCGAAGAGGCCACCGCCTTCATGTTCTCGACCATTTCCTCGTAACGTTCGGCCTGCTCGGCCAATTTGGCCAAATACACGGAATCTTCACGGCTTAGAGACATCAGTTCTATGTATTCGTGTTAGTATTATTGTTGTTGTTCCTTGATTTTCTTATTATCGTTCAACGGCGTGCGTTGCGTTGCCTTTCGACGAAATCGATTGTTCGCCTCTCCTCCCTTATAAACCCGGGTCCAAACGGTGCCCAAACAGGGCACCCCACCCCATCCCTTGGACCTCCCTCCCGCTTTTCCTCCCACACGCAAACGCGCTGGCCCAGTTTCGTCCCTGTGTGGCCCAAACGGTGAGCCAACTATAGCCCGGCCACGCAAAACGACCAATTGGCTGCCTCCGTAATCATACATCATTCCGATGGAAAAGGAACGAAACGAAGAACCGTTCCAAAACCTTCGTTACCCGACTTCCAGCGCTCAAAATGAGGAGCGCCGAAAAACCAGGCGCTCGGAAACACAGGAAGCGGAAACAGAGGAATCCGGGGAAAAAGGATGCTGAAACAGAGGAAGCCCGAGCGACAAAACAGTGGAAGCTGGAACAGAAGCAAATTCCGGAGAAGTCGTTTTTTTCTTTTTTCAAAAGGGAAAAAAAAAAACAAAGCAACTTCTTGACTCCGAATATTCTCGAGTAAACAAAAAGGGGGGTGGCGAAACAAGACTGCCAGGAGGAGACTTCCTAACCATCCGACTAGACAAATAAACAAACACATAGGCGCAAAGATTGACTTCCACAGCTCTCTTCCCATCGACAAGGCCCAAGTAGCGAATTGATTGTGGTACCTAGTACCCGCCTGTGGTCGCATTGGTTCTTGCTTTTGGGAAAAGAAACACGTAGTTGTAGATCCTCTTGGATATGAGTTCATCCGTTTCATGCAGTGGAAAGTTCACCAGGCCTTCTCCTGTTCCTCGAACAATTGCAACAGATCGCCGCAGTGGTAACAGAATGACATACTTTTCGATTTATTCTTTTGGATCGACTAGAACTGGGGGTTAGCTCTGTACAAGTAGTGATTAAAAGATCAGAAGTTTAAGTAAAGAAACATCCCACGTTAGGTGGCAGTTCGCCCCCAACTCCCCACGAAAAGGTGGAAGTGCAAAAAAAAAAACAAGAAAAACTAAAAAAAACAAAAGTTGCGAGTCACCAAGGGAGGGTAACACATGGAATCCTTTTTTTATATAAAACGGGGGAAGATGCGGCTATCTAATAGCCGCCGAGGTCCTCAAAGATGAGGTTTTTGTCCTTTAGGTAGCATATGTAGTCATTCCAGAGGGGACTGCCCGCCTGCAAGGTCTTGTCGCTGCCCACCAGTACTAGGCCGTTTTTGGCTCTTGTTAATGCCACGTTCATACGTCTTGCGTCGCTGACGAACCCAATCTTGTTCTCGGCGTTGTTTCTCACAGTTGAGAAGAGGATAAAATTCTTTTCATGGCCCTGGAAAGAATCGACGGTTGCCACAAAGACACCGTTCACGATGTTGATGCTGTTCTTCTTACCACCCGTTGCGTCAAAGACGTCAGCTTCGTCGATATCTTGCTCCATGGCGTGGCCCTCTGGATTGACTACGCTGTCGTGCACAAGGGCATCGGAGATCAGGTCTCTCTGGGCAGAATAAGGTGTCACTATACCGATCTGGTCACGAGCCACTTTTTTGTCGAGGATCAATTTGTAGAGCACTTGGAGGATGGCGTTGCACTCGTGGCGGTTGTTGTAGGTGTAGCCACGCATACCGCGCTGGGAGTTGGTCACTTTGGACTCGCTACCTGCTTCACATCTCAAAAAGTAGAGCGGGTAGGATACACCAGGCCAGGACTTGTCCTCGTTTGTGACGCCGTCTTTCAAAGAGCCACCGTAGAAACGCAAGCGCGGGAACTCGCTGATCACTGGGTGCATTCTGTATTGTGTATCGAGCATGTGCGGGTTCTTGTAGCAACCGTTCATGAGTACTCTTTCGAACAGGGACATCTCAAGCTGTGGGATCTGGCTGAAGCTAGACAGCTGCTTCTCGTCACCGACAAACACAAACTTACGGATTCCCGATAGCGAGAGGGGTACGAGCGTGGCAGCCTCAGAGGACTGGGTAGATTCGTCCATGATCACCACGGGCAGCTCTTGGATAGCCTTCAGACGACGACCACCGGCGGTAATAGTGGTGGTGAAAAGTATCTGCGCCTGCATGATGTGGCGGTCTGCAATTTGGTTCTGTGCCATGGACAGGTTGCTGTACTGTGTTTTAGACACGTCGTGGGCCCTACCGGTGCGCAGTTTGATCTGAACTTCTTTCAGCTGAGGCGGTAGCTGATCATTGACGATGTTGTGCAGGCAGATTTTTCCCAGTGGGTGGTCCTTGTTGTATTGGGATTCCTTCGAGTCGGAGACAATCCTCAGAACTCGAACGCCATCCTCGTTGTCGATGAACTTCTCGGCAATGTTGTCGATCGCGATGTTGGATGCCGCCACGACAAGAATTGGGAAGGATGAGAAGTTCCTGATCATCTGCACAATCAGTTCTTCGATGGTGGAGGTCTTACCGGTACCCGGTGGGCCCTGTAAAACGGTCACGCTGTTGTTCAAGACGTGCTGGATGGCAGATTTCTGCGATTCGTTGAAACTGTCTCTGGAGTAAGTCAACCGGTTCAAAAAGCTGATCTGCTTTATGGGTTTTTGGCCCATGATCAAATCGATAAACCTTGGGTTCTTGGCACGAGTCATGGCGAAATAGATCCTACTCGTCTGAGCTCCACAGGGTAATATCTTTACCTGGTCATTAGAGTGTTTTATGGGCAGTTTGATCTTATTCCAAGGATACAACTGGAGTAAAAGTGTAATGTTGCGGCGTCCCATTTGGAATTCTTTTACGTAAGTATACCAGACGTTGGACTCATCTTGGGTGGCCAGAATTAGGGGTTGCAAATTGACAAAGGGTGGACGACCGAGCTTCGTTGCTGACTTGGGCATCAAATTATCCAGTTCTGGATTATTTTCGGTGTCCATCTTGACAACGAACGCAGATTCCTTATCAGACTTTGGCCATGTAATTTGGAAATTCTGCAAGAACTTGTTTTCCAACTTCTCCTCGAGAAACAGTGCATACGAGTAAGTGTTGAAATAGTCATCAGGGTCGGAATATGTAAGTTTGGGGACGTAGTTAGTCATTTTGGGAAGGGGTTCACCTTCTTCATACTCCTCCGAAGGCGTGACTTCCTTTTCGCGAGGCTGAACATCCTTGCCTTGAGAGTTATCCTTGTGCTTTGGCGTTTCACCTTTCTTGCTCGGACCATTCGTCTTTGGGTTCTGTATTGATTTTTTGGATTTCCCGTTTTCTGGTGAAGAACCATTAGGTTTTGACGTTTTTTCCCGCTGGCGATTTAATTTACCCTTGGGGTTCGCATGTTTGTCACCTAGTGGATTTTTGTATTCATTCAAGCCATTCAAAATTTTTTGCTTGGGATTTTGCCTGGGCGACTGTCCAACGGCATTCCCCTTTGGTAGTGATCTGTGTTCAGTGATACCATTCTTATTCTGCGGCTTGGCGCTTGACTTGGCGCTTGACTTGGCGCTGGACTTGACGCTTGACTTGACGCTTGACTTGGCGCTTGGCTTGCTTTCCTTTGTTTGACCTGGGCCCGAAGCTGCCTTCCGCCCTTTGAACGATCTCAAGCTCAAAGAGCTATCACTTTCAATCGCAGAATTAGACTTTTTATTTTGATATGCTTTTTGTGCTAGTTGCTGATGAACCGTTAGAGGTTTTTTCTCTTTGGGATTTCTTGACTTCCCAGCGCCCTTGTCTTTCGTACCTCTGCCCAATCGCCTACCTCCTTTCTTTTTAATGTCCTTAGAGTTACTATTCTCCTTGATTCCCAAGAATAAGTACAGAAATCTTCCACTGTCCTCAGAGATGAAAGATTTCGCCTCTGATTCTGGTTTATCCTTCAAACACTCATCGCAGGCCACTTTCCCCTTGGGATTGACGTTCAAGCGCGATTCATTGCCACAGAGGTCACAACAGCAATCTCTAACTTTAAAATAGGTGTCCCAAAACTTGAGCAGAGACCCATTGGACAGGGAGTAAGCAGTGCTGGGTCTCTCTGAGCCAGCATACTCTTTGTTCAGACAAGGGTTGCAAAGCAAGGACATGTCTTCACCGCCAAACCTGACAATTTGTAATTGATGAACGTTGGAATTTTGACATTCTTCACAACATAGTTCTTCTTTGCTGTGGGCGTCTACTACAGTCTTGTGTCTTGTCGACGACAGATGCTTCATCATGTTGTCGGTATCAAGTACTTCCGAACATGTTGTGCATTGAAATTTGGACATGGAGATTAAATGAAATGGTTATTAACTTGCTGTATAATCGAATCTTCAACATCAAGACATTAAAGTACGAGAGATGGATTGGACTTTTGGCTATTGCAAGTTTCCGGTGATGAGTTTGTCGATCTAACCGTGTATGGGTTTGAAAAATTCCATGACAACGAACGGCTGCACTAGAAAAATATCATATAAAGTACTTTGAAAAAATCAAACTCTATCTAATACTTTCAATTCGATTTCAAACTGCCAGATATTAATTATGTTTCTGCGAGATAGTCCATGTAATTTTTACATACAAAATTTGCTTCATTTGCTCAACTTTTCGTTCCAGATAATAATCAACTAATTAACTTTCATTAAACTTCCACAGTCTTTTAGACCTATTTGTTGAAATAACTGTACCTTGCTTCACCGTTGTTTTTTAGTCTAAGCATAAAAAAGGAAAACCGACCCTTTGCTATGTTCCCTATTTTCCAGGTATAAGCTAATTATATGCTTTATGGTACATCTCGGAGCAAGGCCAGAATTTGCTTCCCCTGTCGTTAGATCCGACAGGAAGCAGCTCTTGCCACGAAGATCCGGATAGTACTACTCTCCAAAAAAACAATCGTCAATCTCGTAGTACCGTTGAAAAATGCAAACATACTGTTATCCAGATTCATCTTCCATAGCCACGAAGACTAACAAGAAGATACCAAAGGGCCATTTACCTTGCTGATTAGTCGGTAAAATTTGAATTTTTTTGAGGATGCTAGGCATCGGTTGTGCATTTTCAGTTGACAATACGAGTCCAAAAAAATTAACATAAAATCGAGTACGCTCATCCCTTGATATGAATACAAGGTGCGTGAAAAGAAATATCTCTGAAATCCTTTCTCGCTGTTATTGTCTGGAGTTTTAATGTAAATCGGTAGCGGGTGGTTTATCTAATGCATGTACTAAAGCCTCGCTCAGAATCAATCCCCATGATACGGCTCGATTTTGCAAATATTTGTATACAATCGCGGAAAAACTAGATCTTGCCTTGTTCCTCATTATTATTGAAGACATTTCTGGCCTTCTTTTTCTTCCATGCTCCCACAAGTTTCTACTCTCACACTTCGCAATTTGTGTTGACTTAACATATCAAAAGCTAAAGATCCTCAGTTCTCGTTTTATGCATCCACAGTAATTCAATTCTCAAAGCAGAACAGAACATCGCATCGGCAAAACAACTATTGAATAAATACTGAACTGGAACACAGCCGTTATCGAAAGCATATCCTTTCTGAGTGGATTACGAAAGAAGCCCCAACAAAATCACAATTTCAACTAAAATTGAAAAGAAAAGGCCTGCAACGAATAGTTCCCAAATAGTTTACCGGCACTCAACCTACCGCCCGGCAGTTGTCAAGTTCCGCTAACTACCTATTACAAAACGGAAAACAGTGTATCAAATCCATTGTGGACAGTAGTCTTCTTTTTCCATAAATCTACTGTCTTTCCCATTGACAATTTTACCTTTTTTTAAGGTTCACCCTTTTTTCCCAGTCCCTCGGATAAATACATGCTCCAGGAAGTCACACAAAAACTCACTTGGTTGTTTGACTCACCCATTGTTAAATTATTTCGAAGTCCATATAAATACACGGTTATCCCCTTGACATTTTTTTCTCGAGTTAATTCCTCTTTACATTCTGCCGTACAATCAGCGTAACCATGTCCCAATTCTCTGCAACAAATTTTGATGCCAAGGGGTATTTTAGGAACAGACCCGCCTATCCCGACAGTTTCTATGATTTGCTAGATCGCTATCACAAGGGGCCTCGGAGGCTTGCAGTAGATGTTGGTTGTGGTCCCGGCGTTGCAACATTTCAATTGGCCTCCAGACTAAACTCTTTTGATCGCATTGTGGGGACTGACATTTCGAGCACCATGGTGGAAAGGGCTAGGAGCTTGAAAAATAGTGACCCTCAAAAATATGTCAATGTATCCTTTGTAGTCTCGCCAGCGGATGAATTTTCGTTCCTCAACGTCGATGAGGCAGACAAACACGCCTGCGACATGATTACAGCCGTCGAGTGTGCACATTGGTTTGAATTTGACAAATTCCAAAAGGCAGCAGCAGCTAATTTGCGTAGCGGTGGGACCCTGGCAATATGGGGCTACGGAGATGCATTCTTCCCCGAGTACCCGGAGGCTGATCAACTGATCCAGGATTTGACGTATGGCGAAAGTGAATTGGGCCCCTGTTGGGAGCAGCCAGGTCGTAGTTATCTCAAAAACCTGTACCAAGATTTACTACTCGACAAGACTCTTTTCACCGAGATTGAGGAGGGTGTATTCCGGGAAGAGGATGTAAGATCTAAGGAACACGTAAAATCTGAGCCGGTTCCTCTCTTCATATCACAATTTCTCACTCTGGAAGAGTACAAGGGATTTATTAAGACTTGGAGCGGCTACCATAGTTGGAAGGAGAGTCACCCCAACGCACAGAAAGATATCACTGACCGGTTTGTCGAACGCTTCTTGGAAATATATCCTGAATTGTCGAGATCCAGCAAAATCCAAGTCTGTTGGAGAAGCTTTTACAAGTTTGCCAGAGTGCGTTGATACACATATAGTCCTAGCTAAACTTTTGTGTTCCCTAGTATACGCCCACCTGACTGTAGCATTCTAAACATGATATTGTAATATAGCAATGCGACTACTTCGGTAAGAGGAAAACCAGCCCAAGCGTAAACCACGAGATGACGCTCTAAAAATTATTATGCTCTTATGCAAGGCAATTTCCCTAGTTCAATACAACTTATGCCAAGTTTCATTGACTTGAATGAGTGTAATTGAGTCGGCTTGACCTGCTTACCACATTCTTTACGTGGAACCAGCTGAACTACGAACGAAAATACTTCTAGAAACGAGGCAAACGAACAACTTGCCGGGAAAATAAGTAAAAAATTCAATATCGTTTAAATCTAGCTACTTGTCCTTATCCTCTAAAACCCTTCTCACTTACTAACCACCTCTCATTTTCCCGCTTTTATCATGTCTGCCTTCTCTGCTGAAGATTTCAACTCTCAGTTATACTTCAACACCAGACCTACGTATCCTGATAGCTTCTATGAAGTACTCAGCAAGTACCACCAGGGACCTCGAGAGCTCGTGGTGGACGTTGGATGTGGTCCAGGGATAGCCACATTCCAATTGGCAGACCGCTTGGGCTCTTTCCAAAAGGTTATAGGTACCGATTTATCAAGTACTATGGTGCAAACTGCTAGGAACCGCAGGGCGCAGGACCCACAAAAGTATGCGAACGTTTCATTTGAGCATTCACCGGGTGAAGAATTCGAATTTTTAGGCTCCAACGCCAATAAGCAAAAATGTGATATGATCACAGCTGTGGAGTGTGTTCATTGGTTCGATTTTGAAAAATTCCAAAAGGCAGTAGCTGCAAATTTGCGTACCGGCGGAACGCTAGCCATCTGGGGGTATGGCGATTTTTTCTTCCCCGACTATCCAAAATTAGACGCTGAGATCGATGACTTGACCTTCGGAAAGGACAAGTTTGGGCCGTATTGGCAGCAGCCGGGGCGCAATATTGCCTGTGAGATGCTTAAGGATCTGCATTACGATACAAAATGGTTTACGGATGCGGAAGAAGTTTATTATCACAAGGAGGATCTGGAGGGCAAGGGCCCCGAATCTGTACCTCTATTCATGTACAAACGTCTGACGTTATCGGGACTGAAAGAATACATAAAGACATGGAGTGGGTACCATTCCTGGAAGAAGGACCATTCTGAGATGGAAAAGGACATTACTGATGCATTTATCGAGCGTGTCAAGGAGTTATACCCAGATTTGAACGATGATGTTGAACTGCAAATTACTTGGAGGACTTTTTGGATGTTCGCTAGGAGGAAGTAATGATCCCGGGCATCGAGGATTGATGCAGCTCGGGATAGTTTGATGCTTGTATGTGCAAGAAGTGAAAGGACGATGAGTATTCTTCTTTCTTCAGGAACTATTATCGATTTTATCTGAAGGTGGTTTTAGAAGCTAAGAACACTCAGCTTCTCCTCAAAAATGTTACACCGTGGCAAAAATATTGTTAGTGTGTTCTTTTCAAGTGACCAAGCAAGGTTGTATCTCGCATCATCAAGAATATTAGCCGCCTCCTTGCAAAAAAAAGCTGGGTTATGTCTTTCCTAGAAAGCCGCCCAATTCGTTTTGGGGGTCTTAAGTAATTGATAAAATCCCATTACGTAAAATTCATCATCTTTGTTCTTTCAAATGCTTTGATTCGGTAATACTGCAAACATTTGGATCCAATCTTATATTGATCACTTCCCACGAGTATGTCTTGTTTACAAACGAGGATGAAAAACCGTGAAGTTACCTCATCACCAGTACTAGAAGGACTGGATTGACGCCTACACGTCCGTCCAATTATGGATTATATGTTAGTCAGATTAATGTGACCATTTAGTGGACGATAAAAAGTCAAGATTCCCTACAGATCAAAAAATACAATTTTCACTCATCGAAATTTCAATCGTCAGTGCTTGGCAACATACCAAATTACGAATTTTAAGCAGCTGTTCCAACAATATTCTTTGAGGTATTCAAATCGGGAAGAAAACTTGTTTGAAAACCTCATTCGGAAATTTAAATAATATCTGCACTAGTCAAGAGGCAGACTGTTACGGGTACACATTAGATTATTCAAGCAATCACTAACCGCCCTCGTTACCATTCTTAACTCGTTACTCCTGGTGGCCACCTAATTTCGCATTGAAGAACGAGATACTTTCTAAATAGCCTGAAAAGATCCCGTAGAACGCATTTCTTCAGAAGTTGGCAAGAGGGGGGTTATCAGCAGAAGGCCTTTGAGTTTTTGAAATGTCCTCCGACAGAGAGCTGCCCATTTTTGACAAAAAGGTTCCAATGATGCGAGTGAACACTTTTTTGCTGAATTTCTTTGCCATTCCAGTTTTGAATGAGACCGCGGTTATTCTCTCAAAAGCGAATTTTCCCTATACCGTAAAGATGACTGTGAACAAAATTCTGTTGCTGAGCTTGATGTCAGGACAATAATGCTCTATACATCTTTGTCCAAGGCGCCCTGGCACACTCCCTAGAAACATCCATGAAATCGTTCCTCAGTGGATGACCGCATGCAAGGTTTGAAATCATACGAAGAGGAAACTGAGTCTTATGAAAAAATGGAAAAGTACAAAGCCAACCCACGGTGCTAGTCGCTATCACCCAAATTCTTCTAGATTAAGAACCGACGATTTATATTCCAAATAAAGTACCTTCAATTATTTCACATCGTGCACATGCCTTGCAGCTACATAGCTATGAAGCAATACAAACGCGGTCATGATTCTGGACATTATAAAATATACAGTGCTGATCTGGTATTATAGCCTGGGGGTGATTTTTTAAACAATGTTGCCGGCAAAAACAATAGATATCGGACCGAGATAAGATTGAATCACAGCGAGATAGTACTCTACGACATGAACAACTAGCACCCCTTTCTCCAAGAGAATCTACTCCTTCTACACTGCCCTAAATAATAACAACCACAACTACAACGTCAGCTGCCCATCAGCTTGTAGATACTTATGATGTCTTTTTTATTTTTATCCCAACATCTTCACCTAGTTAGATAATCGCACCTCACACAAATCATTTTAGAATTCGCCAAACTACGTTAACCAGTCCTATCGCTTGCACACCCATCTATTCGAGACTAGTGGTATTGGCGCTTCCCAGACTGCACTCTGCACTCTGCACTCTGTACTCTACTCAACAAGTCCTCTTCCATTGCAACCTTTATCAGCCATCCACAAGGACTCACGCCGGTGCTCAAAGGCTGCTATTCCATCCACTCTGACACTGGTAGCGGCTCTGTTGCTTTCGCTTACTAACTGACTCGCATATCATTGGACTATAATCACGTGAGAAGACACTGGGGTGGTTGAGTGGAAAAATTATCGAGAAGGGCTAACATCTATTAATTGGTAGCACTGACGCTCTATTTACTAATATCTGAAGAAACTCTCTTTACTACATCTGACTACATCTGACTATACCAGTATAATCAATTTCAATTGCAATTTGAGTGAGGTTTGCTATGCCTGTCCATTCGATTCAAAATCAGGACCAGTTCACGCAGCTGACGACGACGGAAGCCGGTGATAAGCTCATCGCACTATACTTCCAAACTTCATGGGCAGAACCATGCAAAGCTATGAATGAAGTGGTGAAGGCCTTGAGCGAGGAGCCATCAAACAAAGATGTTATGTTTTTGTCTGTGGATGCAGATGAACAGCCAGAAGTGTCGGAGTTGTTTGAAGTGTCAGCGGTGCCATATTTCATTTTAATTCGCAAAGGTACCATCATAAAGGAGCTATCCGGTGCAGACCCCAAGGAGTTTGTCAAGGCCCTGAATGGCGCCAAAATGCAAGTTAATGGTGCAACTGCACCTGAGGAGCCAGAGTCAGAGGAAGATGAGGAAACGGAAGAGGAATTAAACGCCAGGTTGACCAAATTGACGCAAGCGGCCCCCGTCATGCTATTCATGAAGGGAAACCCCTCTGAACCCAAGTGCGGGTTTTCGAGGCAGATGGTGGGCATTTTGAGGGAGCACCAGGTGAGATTTGGATTTTTTGATATTTTGAAAGACCAGTCTGTGAGAGAGGGGCTCAAAAAGTACTCGGATTGGCCCACTTTCCCCCAACTTTACATCAATGGTGAATTCCAGGGAGGGTTGGACATTATCAAGGAATCGTTGGAAGAGGACCAGGAGTTTTTTCAGCATACTTTGCAATCTGCCTAGAATTATTTTAAATACTGCAACGGTAATAGTAATAATGATGATAATAATAGTAAAATAGTACATTACATATACCCTAATGTGTACCTTCACAAGTCTTCCAAATCGGAGTCAGACAGTGATTCGTTGAGCGTGGGTTGCTTTTGCGACAAGAAATCGTAGATAGAGTCGTCATCCTCCTCCACATCAGTGTCTACGATTGGGTCTTCAAGTACTTCCAGATCTGCCTCCGGCTCTTCAGCGATTTGCAACAACTGTAATTTTTTCAATTTATCATCGCGCAGTTGCTTCAACTGTTCAAGAGACTGTCTCGCCAGCGTCTCGCTATCTTGGATGGAGACGACATCTTGTTGTTCATCGACCATTTTGATGGGTCCCCCAATCCTCTCAAGGATATCTATATTTGGATCCACAGAAAGGACGTCGTCATGCTTCCCCGCAATGGATTCCCTTGCCTCACGGCCTAGCCGACTCATGACATGCTTCAGCGAGTTGCGTTTATAATTCCTCTTCGCCCGAATGAGAGGGCCATAATACGCCAGATACAGACAAAGATCTCTTTCAGTGCATGGATGGTCGTACTTGTAAAAGTCGACGTTTGAATAGTCTTCGCTGCGCACTCGAAATTCCATCTGTAGCTGTCGTATTTTCCATTCTCGTGGGAAATTCGGCCTTGTATGGCTCATATGTGTCTTGCCCACAGAGCTAAGCGTGTGTCGCACTTTTCTCATAGCAAATTCCAACGATTCGGGTAAAGCACCTAAAGAATCACTCTGGCTGAGACAACCAACAATGGAGGAAGCTGCCTCAATGCTTAATTTACCGCCGTTGACGTGCCGATAGTTTTCCAACAGCCCAAGACGAAAGTTGTCGTTTGATAGATGTGATTTCGAGTTCAACATCAAATAATTGACCATATCATGATCCTCACACTCGTGAGAACCATGTAGGACTTTACCAATGGTGTGAAAATATGTCAAGGACTCTTCTCTAGTCGCAAAGGGAACGTCGCCACTAGAGGTAGCCCAGTATTGCAAATTGGCAATAGCGGACCTGATGTCCCCCGTCATAGCGGCCAACTGGTCTACAACCTGATTTTTTTGAGACCATTTACCCTTTTGCATCATGTATGTGCGATTCGCCATGCATATATTTTTCAAATGTTTCTTCATCAACGTGGTGTTGATGGGATTAAACTTAATTCTTCTAAGCTTCGGATGTGATAAGATTTCCTTACCCAGTACAGACTCTGCAACAAAACTATACTCCACACCATACCCATTTGTAGACTCATTCACCATTTCACACTCGGTAAGGCATATTACAAGAGGCGGCAAATGTTCCTTTGAGGTATACAACCATTCCAAAAGTGCCCTCTGAAATGCCAACCGAGTATCCACATGAAAAACATTGGGCAAATCCTCTACTAGCACGACTGACAGGTTCTGCCCTACACGGTACTTGGCCCCGGTCAAAAACTCTTGGAAATGTTCCAATTGCAAAAACTCCACAACATAGTCACAAGTATCTCCATATCCATGAGATCGAAGTGAGCCCGAATTATTGTTCCTATATTTCGGCACCAATTTTTTAGCCAATTGGCTCACCACGGTCGATTTCGAACAACCACTGGGGCCCGTAAGCAGCATGATTCGAGTCTCATCTTTACCACTTAACATCGCCTCAAATAACTTAGACACATCTTCCAACTTCCTCTTGTGGATGGCAACTTCATTCAATGATCGGGGAGCGTATCTCATATACCATGGTTCAAATTCGTCCTCTTCCTTCTCACTGGTATCTTTCCGTTGCCTTTTAACAGGTGAAACACTCTTTATATGTAAGCTCAGATCAGACACACTCCGCTGGGTTTCTGGTTGACCGTGCTTAACCATGCCATCCGGGCGAGATTACTAAAAAGCTTTAGCAGGAGGTTCTATAGATAAATCAATCATTTTTACCTAATTTCGTTTTTAGGTTTAATGTTAAAATTTCGGGTTGAGCAATACGTGGAAAAATTATCGATGAGATGAGATTCGTAATAACTTCAGACTTCAGCAGTTTGGCAAAAAACTTTGAGAACCAATTATCAGAAATCAGTTCAATGATGGCTGGAGAGGATGAGCGTAGGCAAAAAATCAAAGAGCTTTACCGTTACAATGAGATGTCGAACAAAGTGATAGAAGCTGATAAGAGGTTGTTGGATAAGAGCGGCGCTCCTTTGAAAGATGCTGAACGTTCCCAACCAAAGTCTATGAGAGGAAGGATATCACTGAAGGATATGGGTGCAAATGTACACCATGATTTGTCCCCAGAGGAGAAAAAATATGCTCGAAGGGAGGTGAATACGAAGTCCCAAAGGCATATACCCACAATACCCTCCCAGAAAACCACGATACTGGATAACAACTACCAATTAAAATACTATCCCACAAATTCAGAGAATACCCAAATTTATGAAAAAGTACTCATGTGGGTGACTGAGTTCCTGGGGAGTGACATACCGCACGAAGTGATAGTGGAAACAACAGATTTACTGATATTTACACTAAAGGATAATGAAAAGAATCAAGATGGGATGCTGGATAAGCAGAGAAAAATGCTAGAAACTGATTTAGAACTAAGGCTCACAGGGCCCAAATTCCAAGAGTTATTGAAACTGACAAGCCACATCACGGATTATGGATCACAGAAAAGTTCTAATGACGATCAAAAGGCCTTACCCATCCTAGCAGAGGATCAGGAAGCAAGTGAAGATGAAGACAGGGAAGGTGCTGATATTGAAAACGAGGAAGAAAAAGAAGAGGAAGAGGAAGAGGAAGGGGGGGCCTTACAGAGAGAGGCCAAACGTGAAACTTTGTCCAAGAAAAATGATGAAACACTAGTATATCAAGGCTCAGGTTCCAAATCTATAATGGAAGTGACCATACAGGATGTAGATGAATTTTTCCTACGAAAAGTTTTGGCCAGTGAATTAAAAAATATAGAAGCCACAGACATCCAAAGACTAGCAGACAAGATATATGCAGAGTTGGGGGAGGAGCAAGATAGAAAATCGTTAGAAAGGCACTTGATGGAGTTATTCGATTTTGAGTACTTGTTTCTGGCAGACTTTTTCCTCAGAAATCGAGATGCGTTACTCTGGGGAATGCGCCTTGCCAAAAGTACCGAATCTGAGAGAAAGAAAGAGTTAAAAAAAATGTCTGAACTTGGATTGAACGAACTTGTGGAACAATACGAGGAGCGAGGCAAACCAGAATTAAAACGGAGTCTATCTAATGACTCAGTAAACAGCTTGGAAGGAACAAAGAAATCAAAATTGCTTAATGAACAAAGAAAGATTCCTCCAACATTAGATTTAGAGGCAGCAAAATTTGATAAAACAAGTCGTTTAATGACAGTAACGAAAATCCAACTTCCTGAAGGATCTTATAAGAAGCTGACCCCTCATTATGAAGAAATCCATGTTCCTGCACCGGAGGCAAATGACATTGACCTCCGGCTAGTCCCCATATCTACATTTCCCAAATGGGCAAGAAATGCGTTCCCTTCTGGCGAAACCGACACTTTGAACCTTGTACAATCGAAACTTTACCCTGTAGCGTTCGGACGTGATGATAATATACTACTTTGCGCTCCTACTGGTGCTGGTAAAACTAATGTAGCCATGATGGCTATCTTGAGGGTCGTTTCGCACCACATCAATATGGAAAGCAACAAACTGGAAAACAAAAATTTTAAAGTTGTATACATTTCACCGTTAAAGGCATTGGTTCAAGAGCAAGTTTCCGAATTTCAAAGAAGATTGGCATTCTTGGGCATTAAAGTGGCAGAACTGACCGGCGATTCTAATTTGAGAAGACAACAACTGCTGGAGGCCCAGATATTAATATCAACACCAGAAAAATGGGATGTAATCACCCGTAAGGCAGATGAGTCGTCCTTTGTACGATCAGTACGTTTATTGATAATTGATGAAATTCATTTGTTGCACGATCCAAGAGGTCCAGTCATTGAGAGTATCGTAGCGAGATCCTTGCAAGCAAAGACTTTCCAACAATCACCGCGATTAGTGGCTCTTTCAGCAACTCTTCCCAATTATCAGGATGTTGCCAAATTTTTACGAGTTCCTGCTGATGGTTTGTTTTATTTTGACTCTTCATTTAGACCTTGTCCGTTAACTCAACAATATTGTGGCATTACAGAAAAAACCTCTCTCAAGAAAATGAATGCGATGAATGAAGCGTGTTACGATAAAACTTTAGAAGCTGTAAAAAATGGACATCAGGTAATTATTTTCGTTCATTCGAGAAAGGAGACAGCAAGAACTGCACTTTGGCTCAGAGAAAGGTTTTCTGAATGCGATAATCTTAATCTAATACGGAAATCTGATCCTTCATCAAGGAAAATTTTGGAAACTGAATCTGAAAATGTAAAAGACGGTCATTTGAAAAGAAGTCTACAAGCGGGTATTGGTATCCACCACGCTGGTCTTACGAAAAATGACAGATCTTTGTCTGAGGATCTGTTTGCAGATGGACTACTTCAAGTCTTAGTTTCCACAGCCACTTTAGCATGGGGTGTTAATTTGCCTGCCCATACAGTGATCGTCAAAGGAACGGATGTGTATTCGCCTGAAGATGGTACTTGGGTGCAGCTATCTCCCCAGGATTTACTTCAAATGTTAGGCCGAGCAGGTAGACCAAGATACGATACCAGTGGTGAAGGTATAATTATTACGAAGCAGTCGGATGTCCAGTTTTATTTAGCTGTGCTGAATCAACAACTCCCAATAGAATCTCATTTTATTTCCATGCTGGTGGATAATTTGAATGCTGAAGTAGTGGCAGGAAATATACGCAATAGGAAAGACGGGATGGATTGGCTGACTTACACTTACCTGTATGTGCGGATGCTAATGTCGCCTGAACTTTACAAAGTTCCGAACGCCGAAGCAGACGAAAATTTATCGGAGTTTCGAGATTCTTTGATTCACTCTGCCCTTGAAGTCCTTCATAAAGAGAATCTGGCGGTATATGATCCAGAGAGTGGTAACGTAGAAGCGACAGAGTTGGGAAAAATTGCCTCTTACTTTTACATCAAACACAATTCGATGCAAATTTATGACACGGAAATCACTCAGCACTCAAATCAAATTGACTTGCTCAGAATAATCGCTTTTTCTGATGAGTTTAAACACATATCTGTGAGACAAGAAGAAAGGCAGGAGCTGAAGGAAATGATCGAAAAGGTGCCAATACCTATTAGGGAAGATGCCAGCGATGCTTTGGCTAAAGTAAATGTTCTGATACAGTCATACATTTCACGCTTAAAGTTTGAAGGGTTCGCTCTTAACGCTGATATGATCTTTATTACCCAGAATGCCGGTAGGTTGTTTAGGGCCATTTATGAGTTGTGTCTGAAAAAAAATTGGTCTAATGTCACCAAAATATTACTGAATCTTTGCAAAACAGTTGATAGAAGAATGTGGGCTGCAAATTCACCGTTAAGACAGTTCAAAACTTGTCCTTTCGAGGTCATCAAGAGGATGGAAGCCTCAACTTTACCTTGGGGTACTTATTTAGATCTCCAGTCCCCCGCAGAAGTAGGTCAGGCAATAAGATCTGAAAAACATGGCAAGCTTGTTTACGATTTGCTTCGTAGATTTCCAAAACTTTCGTTGAAGTGTGCTATCCAGCCGCTTACGCCAAGCTTACTAAAGTTTGAACTGGAAATTCTTCCAGAATGGATATGGGATGATAAATTATATGGCAATGTTGAATCTTTCATCGTTTTACTCGAAGATACCGACGGTGAGCAAATTTTGTATTCTGATGTCTTCCTAGTCAGAAAGGAATACATTGGTCTGGAGCATTTTCTGGACTTTTCGCTAACATTAAATTCTGCTCAACAAAAGAAATTACCGCCAAATTTCTTCATCACGGTAGTATCAGAAAGATGGTGCCGCTGTGAGAGTCAAATAGCTATAGGTCTTGAGCCTGTACGTCTTCCCAAAAGGTTTCCGGCACCAACACCTCTTATCGATATACTTTCAATCCCAACTTCAGATTTAGGAAATGAAGAGTTTTCCAATATATTTAACTTCAAAACTTTTACCAAACTTCAAAGTCAAGTGTTCCAGCCGTTGTATACAACTAATGAAAATGTTTTAGTTGGAGCGACAAAAGGCTCAGGCAAAACAACAATGGCCGAGTTGGCTTTATTACATCATTGGGAACAAAATGGAGGGCGTGCGTTATATATTTCGCCCCATGAAGACAAAATAGATCAGTTGATGAAAAGTTGGGGTGATCGATTATCGCATGTCGCTGGTGGCAAAGCCATTAACAGGTTGGGAGCCGATACGATCTTGAATTTGCGTATCCTCGCACAAAGCCATTTGATTCTTGCCACACCCGAGCAGTTTGATCTTGTTTCTCGTCGTTGGAGGCAGAGGAAAAATATCCAAAACATAGAGTTGGCAATATATGACGATGTTCATGAGGTCAGTAGAGGAATACATGGTGCAATTTACGAATGTTTGATTTCCAGAATGACATTTATATCCACCCAACTTGAAAAGGATACTAGATTTGTCGCTTTGGGGTCTTGTTTAGCTAATGGCCGTGACTTTGGAGAATGGATTGGAGTTCCAAAAAATAATATCTTCAATTTTTCACCTCAGGAGAGACCAAATCCTTCGGAAATCCATCTACATGCTTTTGAAAGCATAAAAAGTGCTACTTTGAGCATACCGATGGCTAAATATTCTTTCAATTTTGTTCAGGAGCATCAAAACGACACAGTTTTAATCTTTCTACCATCAAGGAAAGCTTGCATTAATTCGAGTGTTGCATTTATCCAATATGCCCAAAAAATCGATTGGGATATGCTTAGGGCAGAAGCTGACGATCTGAGCTCATACTTGAGAGCAATAACGGATAATGAGCTAAGAAAATCTCTGGTCCATGGTATCGGCATAATATACGAGGAAATGACGCTAGAGGATAGGAACATCGTAAAGAAACTTTTCGATCACGGTGCCCTTTCACTACTTCTGGTAACAAAGGATTGCTGCTATGACTGTCCCACTTCAAAGGCTGTTGTTGTCATGGGGACACAATTTTATGAGGGAAAAGAGCATCGCTACGTCGATTATTCTGCAAATCAACTGTTAGAAATGATTGGAGCAGCTAGATGTGGAAACAGTGATGATATGACAAGTACGCTGATTTTGACGAACCAAAAAATGAAAGACTACTATAAAAAGTTTTTGGTTGAAGCCCTACCTATTGAGAGTTTCATGTATTTTCATTTGCACGATGCACTCGCCTCTGAAATAAGCGCGTCTGTAATTCAAAGTAAACAAGACTGTGTGGATTGGATTGCATACACCTATTTTTTCCGTCGTATCCATGCAAACCCTAGTTTTTATGGTGTCAGAGACGTGTCTGCCCATGGTATATCCGCATATTTGACGGAGCTAGTAGAAAACACTCTGAAAGATTTACAAAAGGTTGATTTCGTTGAATTGGAGGAAATTGAAGGCAAAGAAACAGAAGACGGGCAAGAAGAAGCCATCTCTCCTCTAAACGCTTGCTTAATAAGCTCGCACCACAATGTCTGCTTCTTATCAATGTACATGTTGCTTAATGCCTTGTCTGAGAACTCGACATTGAAAGACATTGTTCAGGCGTTATCAAAAGCATCTGAATTCGAGAGTATTGCTATGAGGCAAGAAGACGAATATATACTCTTCAAGTTGGACAGTCAGGTGCCTATGAAAATATCTCCCAATATCAGTGGAGGATCTGTTTCTCGCAAAGTATTTTTACTGTTGCAGGCTTATTTCTCTAGAATCAATTTGCCAGTGGAGTTGCAATATGACCTCAAAATCATTTTACAAAAAGCAGTCCCCTTAATCAATTCCATTATAGACATCCTGTCGAGTGACGGTTGCTTGAATGCTACAACTGGAATGGATATTTCTCAGATGTTAATTCAAGGTATGTGGGACACTGACAACCCGTTGAAACAAATCCCATTCTTTGATGAGACAATTCTCAAAAAATGCCAACAAAAGGGAGTGGAAACTGTATATGATGTGATGGCTTTGGATGATCACGAGCGTGAAGATATTTTGACGATGGACGATCGTAAGCTAGTCAGAGTTGCAAATTTTATTAATAACTTCCCCAATGTGGAGCTGGAGTACACTCTGGATTTGCGTGAACCATTGACTGTACGCATTGCTAAAGAAATAAGTATAACTCTTACCAGAGATGAGGCACCGGAAACACTTGAAGTTGTATCTGAAAACTATCCTGCTGAGAAAACTGAAAGTTGGTGGCTTCTCGTTGGTGAAATGTCTTCCAAACAGTTGTACGCCACAAAAAAGATTTCTTTAAGCAAAGAAACTCAGACATATGCCCTAAGTTTTGCCATCAATCAAACAGGAAAGCATCGGTTGACTTTGTGGTGCGTCTGTGACTCCTATTTGGATGCGGACAAAGAAGTGTCTTTTGAAGTCGAAGTTGTTTGATTTTTCAAATAGTACACATTTATTGCATTAGATAATTATGTAATATAAAATAAGACTGTTGTAATTATTATTTGGAACGTTCAATTCATCTCGACGTCAACTTCCATATGCACCATATTTGCACCATTCGATGGTGCATTTTGCTTCTCTTGCTGATATCTGACCAATTCTTCATATCTCCAAACTGAAACACCTTCTTGATCCTTTGGATCTGTAGGCTGTGCCATGGTCCTCAAAAATCGTTTGGCATTAGCGATAGCCATATCAGTGGAAAGATTTAAGTCAGCATCTGACAAACCTTGTGAGATCCATTTTGGAAGTTGGTTTCTCTTCCTTGAAAATCTACGATCTGCCAAGATCATAACACCGTAATCGTCTTTTCCCCTTAAAACCCTCCCCAAACATTGGGCTGCATGCCTCATAGCGTCAAAGGATAAAAAATCATTTTCTCTAATTTGATAATTCTCTCTCAAAAATTCTAATCGAGCCTTCAAAATACGCGATTCTGTGTATTGGAATGGAATTCCAATCATCAAAACAGTCCTCCCATAATGATGATCAAAATCGATACCCTCTGAAACTTTACCACGAGCCACAGACAAAAGGATTGCACCTCGGCCATTTGAACAGGCCTTTCTGTAGGTCTCCAATGCTAATGAAGTCTCTTGAGCATCTGGCGTCTCCACAAGGATCAACTTATACTTCCACACTTCATCCAATATACCCATTGTTTGCCACATTGAAATAATACTCTCCATATACAAATAAGAGGGAAAAAATACAACCATACCGTCCGGTGTAATTTTTGCAAACTCAACGAGCATGGAGCCATAGTTGCGAACAATGCTTGGATCGTTTCTAATTTCAAATCTTGACGAAATGGCAACTTGGTCAGATCCCTTTGTGATTATCATAGGCAAAAAAGACTTTTTGGCCAATGTCATTGCGTATGACTTCTGTAAAACAGTCTCGAAATTCAACATTCTTGGATACATATCCAATGGAGAAATGGTACCCGATGTAATGATCACAGATGAGAATCTTTCAAAGACTGGCTTTATGGCAATGGAGGCATCGAGACAGGTAAATCTCATAATTGGATTTGGCACTGCTGCATTTTCGATTTCGTAAGGTTCAATGATTAGAAGGAAACCAGATTCATAAGTAGATATCAATGTAGCGAAAGTAGCAATGTCTTTTAATGCCGTAAAATCTTCGATTTCAGATACTTCCAAGGTTCTTACCAGAAGCGACAAACGCTCCGCACAAAATCTGAGGGGCTTTCTATCGATAAACGTCAGTTGCTTCAAATGTTGTAAGAAGGATTTGGGAGTCTCTGAAATGACGTGCAACACCTTCATTCTTGTCTTCAGATATTCTATTAGTCTTTTTAAAAACGAAACAAAGTGTTCAGCTCTCCTTATATTACCTGGCATAGCTTCAATGATTAGGTCTTGCGACAATATGGGTGTCTCCACTGCAGGTTCTTCCTCTGTATCGAGAATATCTGCCGCATGTAAGTCTTGTACTAGTTTGTCATATTCGTCCTGTAACCTTTTGGCGTCCACCTGTCGAACTTCTTCGATCCTATTTTCCAATGCATATGCACCCTTGGTGGCCCTTTTCAAAACGTCGTTGGTCAAATCAAGAGACAGGGATTCGATACACACATTATCAATATTATGTGCTTCATCGAATATGACAATACCATCTTTGGAAACTTCGTTAGAGACTCTCTCAGCGATCTTGGGGTCCAACAGATAATGGTATGAATAAATAATAATATTGCAAAGAGAGATCATTCTACGAACAATAAAATACGGACACAGCGTTTTTTCTTCACAATATTTTATCAGTTTTTCAAACGAAAAGACACCCTTGGGCAAATAGTCTTCGACTTCGTACTTGTAGAGATTTTCATGGTAATCACATAATTCTACTTTGGCATCTGGATCAGTTTCGTGCTTACGTCTAGCTTGACCGTTGGTCATACGACGACATTTCTCATCCACAACTGTGCCCTTCCTCTCTTTACTCACCTGCGGGTGCAAACACAGGTTTTTTCTAGAGGTCAGACCCAAGCCACGGAAATCCTCACGGTATCCCAGTTCCTTACTTCTATAATCCATTAAGTTTTCCAATTCTACCAAGGCCTTTTCAATCTCTGACATGGTACGCGAACAATAAATAATCTTCCTATGCTCAGGATAATGCATTTGATAAGCAATTGTCAAAGCCAGCAAAGAAACAGTCTTACCAGTCCCTGAAGGCATTTCCAGTATGCTATTCCCGCCGCTATCCAGGGTACGCTTGATATCACACATATAGTGATATTGCTCAGGATAAATCTTGGGATAAGGGAATAGAACAGGCAAGTCTTCAATAAAGAACTTCATTTTTGCTTGATGACCAATTACCAACCTTGCTCTTCAATCTTTATTTGATGTTATTTGAAGACCTTTAGTATTATACGATTTTTTTCAATGCAAGCTGAGAAGTTCGGTCACATGAAAACGCATCTAGTAATATGAGTTCTAAATATCTTGAATATTGGCTAAAAAGCTCTGTCTGATCATTATTTGTCGCCAAATGTAGTTTGGATCAGTTCAAACAGCTTGGGGAAGATGATATCTGAGGTTTCCCCCGAGATTGTTGTCAAAATACCCAGCTTTTTATAATGTCTTTTCAATGGAGTCACGGTTGATCTGTACTGCTCCAAACGCTTGCCAAATACCTCTGCAGTATCGTCAGACCTCTTGGTCAAAGGTTCACCAGTTACATCGTCCTTCCCCGGAACCTTTGGTGGGTTATATTGCAAATTGTAAACTCTTCCACTTGGAACATGCACATACCTATTCTCAATCCTTTCCAAGATGACACTTTCTGGTACGTCCAATTCGACCACCAGATTCAGCGCCGCATTATGCTTGTTGAGATCTTGATCTAATATTTCAGCCTGGGTGCAAGTTCTGGGGAACCCGTCTAGTAACCAAGTTGAAGTAGGTTTCAACCACCCATGCTGCATCAAATTTGAAACGACTAGCTTTGTGATCAAGTCATCTGGTAAAAGCTTACCTTGAGAGATGTAATCGGATGCTAGGGATCCCAGATTGCTTTTGTTTTTAATCTCTTGACGAAGCAAGTCCCCTGATGAGATCGAATGAAGTTGAGGAAGCATTTTTAAGAGCCTAGACGTCTGCGTACCCTTGCCGGAACCAGGGGCACCCAAAAGCAACAATCTCAATGGGCTATTCAGAGACATGTCACCGCACTAGTGCTTAAATTGTTGTTGGCTCGAAGTATCATTATTCGTCGAAATGCATCAATTTGAAAAGTTAGTCAACGTGACTGCAGGAAGCGTCGAGATGAGGCAAGTTTAGAGAGTGATTTAAAGCAAAGTGGACGAGCTCTTAGTATTTTTATCTTCAAGTTTTAGTTGGTGATTGTTTTCCTTGATATTATTGAAGTTTACCGATAATATTTATCTTGTAGAAATTTCTGGGAAGTCAATCACTCAAAAATGTTGGTTATGCATTTTTTTTAGATGGACGTTAAATACATTTAAATGTTTCTGCTTAAGCTCTTGCCATTTTCATTTAATCGCAGCTAAACGCTGCATATTTTTTATGCTTCAATTCAAGAAATTCGAAGCATCATCTGAAAAGTAACGAACAGATCTGTTTGACTTCATTTCTTCAACACGAGTTTAATTTATCCATGTCGTGAGTGCCTGAACTGATTGTCGTGACTAGTATTTAGATCAAATGGTTTTGAACTAAATATATTAATTCTATACGACTTTTTACTTGTAAAATAATATCTCTTGTCGGATGTAATGTTTCACAAAGACAACGGCAAATAAACACATACATATATATGTATATGCATGTATTGCAATTAATCAACCCGAGTTAGTGGCTCATAACACTTATAAAACAACGGATGATAGCTCCCTTTAATTCAAAGAACGTTATTATTTGCGCGTCAGTCGTGCGACGCGTAAAGGTTGGAAAATTTCATCACATCGCCCTTTATAAAGGACAGTTCATTTCAAAGGTAGGTTTGGACCTGATTCTGACCTTCTCCAGGCGTCTGCCAGTTCTCGCGGCAGCTGATATTTAGAATGATGATAGGCACCACCCCCAAGGGGTCTAACTCTGCTCAAAAGAAAATGAAGCAATCTACTTTACTTTCTTTCTTCTCTAAGCAGTCTTCAACACCTAGCCCCACCGCTAGGAAGTCTAAACCCTTGAACGATGACAAAGTTACACTGTCTCAAGAATCTAACCCTCCTAAAGAGAAAAATCAAAATAATAAGCTGTTATTTGTGGGAATGGATGAGGATGAATCGTTTATGACAGCTAATGACTCTGTCACGATGGCTGTGGAAAACAATAAGACAGCACCAGATCCTTCTCAGGGATCAAGTGTCTTTCAGTGCGTTACAAATGTTGAAGAAGATGAAGATAACGACATCCCGATGAAAAGGCGAAGAAGAAATATTAGCTATGCAGAGGATGAAGATGATGAAGATAGCACAAAGGGCAAGAAGAGGTCCAAAATTCTGTCAGATGATGAAGACACATATGTACCCAAGGAGCAGAGTGACGCGGGATCAGATTCGGTACAGGATGATGACGACAATGACGAAGATATTTTGAGCTTAAGTGGAAGACCGAAGAAAGAGTCAAAAAAAAGTAAACCTTCACCACCAGCTCGAAACCCTACCAAAAAATCCCCCTCCAGAACAGGATCACCACCTAAGCATTCTAATTTTAACAAGCACAATGAGGAAAGATATCATTGGCTCGTAGATGAGCGCGATGCTCAGCGCAGGTCTACGAAAGACCCAGAATACGACCCGCGCACATTGTACATTCCATCTTCAGCATGGGCTAAATTTACTCCATTTGAGAAGCAGTATTGGGAGATCAAATCAGCTATGTGGGACTGCGTCGTTTTCTTTAAAAAGGGTAAGTTCTTTGAACTTTACGAGAAGGATGCTGCATTGGCAAACAAATTGTTTGATTGGAAAATTGCAGGTGGAGGTAGAGCAAATATGCAGCTGGCTGGTATTCCAGAAATGTCGTTTGACTATTGGGCCTCTCAGTTCGTTCAATATGGCTACAAAGTGGCTAAAGTAGACCAACGCGAATCAATGTTGGCAAAGGAGATGAGAGAAGGTTCCAAGGGTATTGTAAAAAGAGAGCTGCAATGCGTTCTCACTTCAGGTACTTTGACAGATGGCAACATGCTGCAATCAGATTTGGCTACTTACTGTCTGGCGGTCAGAGAAGAAGCTGGTGATCTTTACGACATTGATAATGATGAAAATTCGGGTCAAGAGAAAGTTAATCAAAGGATTTTTGGCGTAGCCTTCATTGACACTTCTACCGGTGAGCTGGAAATGATAGAATTTGAAGACGACAACGAATGCACCAAATTGGACACTATAATGTCACAATTGAACCCCAAAGAGGTCATAATGGAGAAGAATAATTTGAGCAGTTTAGCTCATAAAGTGGTAAAGTTCAACGCTGCTCCTAGTGCAATTTTTAATTATGTGAAACCCCTCGAGGAATTCTATGATTTCGATAGGACATTTGACGAATTGACTTCTACCAAACACAAATATTTCCCCGATATGAACCACTGGCCCTTGGTGTTGAAAACATATTACGAAAAAGGTAGAAAAGCAGGATTCAGTGCCTTTGGCGGATTGCTTCATTACCTAAAATGGTTGAAGCTTGATAAAAATTTGATTTCAATTGGAAATATTAAAGAGTATAATCCAATCAAATCCCAAAATTCGTTAGTCCTTGATGGTGTCACTCTGCAAAATTTAGAGATTTTCACAAACTCTTTCGATGGCACTGATAAGGGTACTTTATTCAAACTCTTCAACAAGGCGATCACTCCTATGGGTAAAAGGATGATGAAAAAGTGGCTGATGCACCCATTATTGCATAAGGATGATATAAATAAACGACTAGACACCGTGGATTGTCTACTTTCCGATACTGCTCTCAGAGAGTTAATTGAATCGACTTTTGTTAAGCTGCCAGACTTGGAGAGGTTGGTTGCTAGAACTCACTCAGGAACTTTGAATGTCAGTAGTTTTGACAAAGTTATTCAAGGTTTTGAGATTATTGCCAGATTGATGAAAGAATTGTCAAGTTACGCTTTGAAAGGGAGTATCGCTACATATGTTGCCAACGTACCAACTTCTATGTTTGGAGATATTGACAACTGGGCCAATGCGTTTGACCGCAAAAAAGCTGTCGATGAGGGCATATTAATTCCACATAGAGGAGTGGATCCTGACTTTGATGAGTCGTTGGATAAAATTCGTGAATTGGAAAACGAATTGGAAGGTTGGCTTCGTAATTATAGAAAACAGTTCAAATGTCCCAACATTCAGTTCAAGGATTGCGGTAAAGAGATATACCTTATTGAGGTGCCAGTTTCCGCTACCAAGAATATGCCGTCTTCTTGGATGCAGATGAGCGCCAGCAAAAATTTTAAAAGGTATTATTCAGACGAAGTGAGGAAATTAGCCAGGTCTGTAGCAGAAGCGCGTGAGTTGCATAAGTCGCTTGAAGAGGATTTGAAGAGCAGATTATGCCGGAAGTTTGACGCGCATTATGAAACTAGTTGGTTACCAACGATACATGCTGTGTCGAATATTGACTGTTTGTTGGCGTTGGTACGAACTTCTGAGTCGTTGGGATTTCCCTCTTGCAGACCGGAATTAGCAGAAGAAAAGGATCTCCATACAGGTATATCGCTGAATGGCTTTTTAAAGTTCAAATCTTTGAGACATCCATGCTTCAACTTGGGTACCACAAATGCTAAAGAATTTATTCCCAATGACGTGGAATTAGGGAAAGATTTCGCTCAAATTGGGTTACTGACGGGGGCGAATGCCGCTGGTAAATCGACAATCTTGAGGATGACATGCATTGCCGTCATAATGGCTCAAATGGGTTGCTATGTGCCCTGTGAATCCGCTATTATGACTCCTATGGATAAAATCATGACCCGTTTGGGTGCTAACGATAACATTATGCAAGGCAAGTCAACATTTTTTGTCGAATTGTCAGAAACCAAGAAAATTCTTGATTTAGCCACAAATAGGTCATTGCTTGTTCTTGACGAATTGGGTCGTGGTGGTTCGTCTAGCGACGGGTTTGCCATTGCTGAAGCAGTTCTGCACCACGCCACTGTGCATACGCAGAGTTTAGGATTTTTCGCTACCCACTATGCAACATTGGGGTTTAGTTTTAAGAACAATTCAATGATTCGTCCATTAAGGATGAGCATATTGGTGGATGAAGAGACTAGAAACGTCACCTATCTTTACAAGCTGGAGGAAGGCCAAAGTGAGGGATCATTTGGGATGCACGTTGCTTCGATGTGTGGTATACCGAGGGAAGTAGTAGAAAACGCACAACATGCGGCTGAAAATTTGGAGCATACTTCGAAGATGACTAAAAAACATAGGTTGGCAACTAAAGATGTGGAAAGTTTCGTACCTTTGGGTTTGCAAAGTGACTTTGCTCGAATGGTTTATGGTGACGGATTGAACAATAGTAGACTTGGTACGGGTGAAAATACCTTGGTTTACGATTCGAATATCAAGCGCAATGTGCTTGATATCATCTTTGGAATTGTAGATAAGCTGGATTGAAAGGAAGAGCTTGTATTAATAATAAACAGTATCCATTAGAAGAAAACAATTATATATCGATATATTCAACACCGTGTTTGAAAGTTAGTTTTTTTTTTCTTGAGAAGCAGGTAAGACCAAAAATCCCTTTTTTATTTCATTTTTTATTTTTATGATTTTTATTGTAGTTGTTTTTACTAATTTTTTTGAGAACTTTTCTTACTCTTTCTCAGTATTTTTTTCGTCTTCGGTTTTCAGCCTTCATTCTATTATAGTTCCCGATTGTTCCATACGTCCCTGATTTTCCTTTCTTGATGGAATGTCGTCACTTTCCTGCGTGCAAGGAATCTTCTTGTTCAAATGCTGTAGAACATGATCGCGTCTTTTGAACTTTTTCCCACATTTTGGACAAGAGTATGGTTTTTCACCAGAATGCACAGATTTCTTATGTCTTGTCAAATGATGACCAGATGAGAACTGTCGTTTACACTCTTGACAAACATAAACCTTACCATTTTCCGAAATCATGATTTCGCTGGAGGAAAATTTCGGTTGTTGAGCTGCTGGGGCTGCAGCCGAATTTCCACCACTATTTCCAGTACAGCTGGCGGCGTTCAGAACGCTGCCACCGATGATCCCCTGCGTATTGCCGCTGCCCGGTGCAGATGATGACGGCGATGGGAATTCCAGCTTCCTTGAAGGGTTCGGGTTTGACGCAAAGGATGACGACGACTGGTTCTCCAGCTTGACCCTCTTTGTCTGGGGAGATTCTGGAGACAGAGATTCGCCTGTCCTACTGCTACTGCTGTTGCTGTTTACTGTATGCACCTGGTTCAAAGTGGAGCTGACGCTTGACGAATACGTCAAAGGATTATTTGCCGCCAGGGGGGATCTGTAATCGTTGACCAAGGACACGGGGCTCCTCGAGGATTCTCTCGAAATGTTTAAAGTAACAATATTGGGGGACTTCAATTTTTTAATGAATGGCAAATTGGAAGTCGTCGGTGACAAGGGTGCAGGGGGTACGTGTTGCGTCAGAATTTTGCCCTGCGGTGCCTGTGCCGTAGTGGTCGAGTAATAGGACAACGGGTTGTGGTTGTAGGAAGGCTTTGGGGAGACGATGAACGTGTTTTGACCATTTTCGTTCTCGTTGAAACCGCCAGCGCTGCCGCTTCCGCCGCCGACGCTGATACCACCACCGTTCTGGGTATTATGAGCTGTTGCATGTGAATTGGCATGTTCTATCGGCGAGTTCAACGAGGGCAGTGTGAGTCTGGGTGAGGACGCCCCGCTGTTGGCCATGGACGCGAGGCTCATGGCCAACATATTATCATCGTTATCATCTAGCAATGCAGAAGGAGGATTCGAAGTGGGTACTGCCATGCTTAGAGCAGTATTAGAACCGTCATTGTTGCCTGTATGAGATCTCACGCTGGGTGAACCGATGTTCCCCGTAGAGGACACAACTCTTTTTCGGAATTTCAAAGTTGGGTCCTCCAAAGTGGGCTCAACGATATTAGACAGATCCATCATCCGCGACAGCAGCGGGGATGAGATACGACTTATGGTCTGGTTCATGTTGAAATATTGGCCCGGATTGGGTGTGGTGCTTCTGATGGAGCTAGACTGTGGTCTTGCACCTAGCATCGGTGAAGAATTCTTGCTTTCCTCCATCTGCTGCAATTCCTGTGAGCTGTGGTTGAGTAATTCCCCAAAACTTTTCATCCGTAGATCCATTTCTCCATTCTCTTTTTTCATACCTTCGATCTTGGCACCTAACTTATCCACGTCTATGCCCACCGCATCGTCAATACACAGACATTTCCCTGCCTTCTTCCCAATCGCTAACCAATCATCCAGGGCAAAATTCACTGATTCTGCCAGGTTGTAGCCGTAGTTGAAGCCTGCGTGGTAGCCATAGGGGAACGTGATGATGAATTCCCGCTGACGATGCACAATCTTGTTGCATCGTATCCCATTCTGCGCGAGCAGTTTCGGCGACGCCAGAAACTGTTTATGCCTCAGGAACTCCGCACACTTTTGCGAATCCATGGGGAATTGATCCTTCATGAACCGGTGAAACTTTTCGTGGTCTTCCTGTGGTATGCTATACCACTGTTTGGGCGCCCCAAAATGGATATAGTTGATAGAGTACAGATCCTGATCCTCTAGATGCCAGGGGTACGACGCCTTCCACAGGCCGGCATACAGGTACGAATTATTCACGCCGGGCACTTTTTCATCCATGTGATCGAGAATATTGGGAAGTTTGGCCACATTCCAAATCTCCAGCGTCTCTGGGAATGCACTACCCGGAGTATCTGCCCCATACATCGGTGTAGTAAAATTTAAAGTCTTCCAATAGTAACCTTCGAGCGATTTCACTCGCTCCTCATCGTCAAATTGCTCCAAGTTATCCCCGTTGCACTCTTTTCTAAACGCCTCGAAATCGGCCAATTCGAATGAATCGTGGCTCCTCAGTTTTATCTTGGAAGAACTCAACGCCCTACCAGATGAATACTTGTGGTCCTCCGGTAGCGAATAGTCACGTGATAGGTCCTTCCACTGGATTATGTTATACACCTTGTTCTTTTCCACGTTCTGTACCATAAACGTTCCATGGGATCCGGCAATGTGTTGTTGAATAGGCTTCTTGATCTTAATGCTCTGTAGCGTCTCTGCCGTGGGAGGAGACTCTAACATGTCCAGCCATTCCTGTGGAGGGATAATCTTGACGATGCCGGATTGCATACCATGCTTGTTGATGGATTTGACGTAGCGGTAAAAATCCTTGAACTGGTCAAAAGTGGGTCGGAAAACGGGGATCCCGTCACTCATCTTAGAACCAGTGTTGTTTTTGTTTCGTTTTTTATGAAGATAATAATTATAATAAAACAATATAAGGGCCTCCCTAATCCTGAGCGCCTTGCAAGCCTTACCAAAACCCTATCCAAGTATCCTAAAGTACCCTTGGCTTATTTAAAACTTCCTTTGTGCTCTTGCGAATCCCTTTGACCGTACTTTTTCCAATACTCTTGTAGTTCTTGTCCCCTAGTTTTCCATCTCTCCTTAATTTTTCATCGCATTAAAGTTTTAGCCTTCTCCAGAAAAAAATTGTGCATTTTTTTTTGAAAAAGATGAAAAAAAAAAAAAAAAAAAGTGACAACAAAAAGAAAAGAAATGAGATGAGGGCACAAGGGTACAATGTTAGGGTACGTTTATTTTAGTTAGGGTTCTTATGCTGGTGACACATTTGTATGTAATACGGAAAATTAACTCTAACTTATTCTCAATAGTGCTAAACAGGTTGGAGCACGGTGAGAATTCTTGCCCATGCACATCATGGATTGGACACCGGTGGCTGGCATTTTTTTGACAGAAAAAAATTGTATATATCCATGGAAATAAAACTTGTAAGTTGCTCAACAAGCAACGTACTTCGCTTCGTCACTAATACCGCCAGGAGCCTTTGAACTGGAAATTCAACTAAAAAATACGATTATAGGAAGCCTTTGGAATGAACTTCTACTCAGGATTTTTTTTTCTTTCTCACTGTGGCTCTTTGAATGCGGCGGTGCGTCAGGAGCAATGGGGCCCAAAGGGAACAAGGCATGTGCAAACGTAGCTTCCTCCACCCTCTCTTCTTGGATACATGCGGCAGCTCAGGTCTGGTCTTGAGGTGCTGGATGTTTTAAGACATAGGTATGAGAATAACGCTGTCTCAAAAGCGTGACGAGGGAAACAAATGGAAAAGTTGGTAAAATACTGATTAATACAAGAAATTAGCCCCAGCGCGAGTGTCGCCCCGTACACGCATGAGTTAGTGCACTTGGAAAAACCAATTTGCTGCACGAACTTGAATTTTTTTTTTTTTTTTTTCACCACTCAGAAAGTGTTAGACAGTGACAATCGGTGCTGTGGAAATTTGTTTACACACTGGCCGACCTCCCTTGTCTCACCATTTCTGACCATTTCCACTTCTATCTGCAGTATCGCCCGTTGCATGTTGCTCGGGATGTTTCCACGCGGCGCGACGGCCCCATGCTAAAGGTTCAGCCTTAGGGTTCGGCCTTTAGCATGGAACACATATAATATCTTTAAAGTGCATATCAACAATTTGGTCTATTCTGGTTAACAACGCTTGAGCAGGCTGTTAACATAATTGTATATTTCTAACTACGCTGCCTTTTGCTGAGCCGGTTTCGAAAAGTGTCTGAGAGCATGATAAATTGGCACTCTCTAAAAAATATATCCAAGAAATATATGAGGATGAATTCGCTTTTAATATACAGGGTGGGATAACCTGTAATTTCGCTCTACGTTACTCGTCCGTGTTCTGCCACACGAAAGAAATAAATTGTTCCCGTTCTAATCCTTGACATTTAGCGTTTCTTGAGACTGCCGCCGTTGCCATCCCAATTAGTTTACATGGACGCGTCGTTATGTCTTTAAAACTTGGGGGCATTTATATCAAAATTATTCGAATATTGTGCTGCCGTACCTTTTTTATAGTTCAACCAGCTGACATTCGCTGCATTAATCTCGGGAAATGGCAAGAAACTCTTGATTGTTGTGAAACCCCTCGTTGGGTAGGTGTAGGTAAAGAAATTTCTGACCACATTTTCAAGTGCCCATACTTTGATGAGCCCTGTATAAAGGGAGATAACAATTCCGTTGGTGAATTATCCTGGCAAATAAAAGACCTTCGAGAATTTGGAATTCATTTCACAGTCGCTACCCTGTAGCTGGCAATAAAATTCACTATTGCAAGAGGAGTAAGTATCTCCCTTGAAAATCTGGTGGCCTATTTATTGTAAATGGAAAAAATTATAGGTCGTAGCATGTTATGACTGGTTCCCCAGCACTTATGAAGTGGACATTAACAAGTGAAGACTAAACGCATTCCCGCAAATATATTAAAATTGGTTTAGTTACAGCTTGAGGTTTACCAGTCGAGGCATTGCGAAGAACGCACTGGAATAATATCGAGTTCATATATAAAGGGAGTTTTAACTTCAATATTCTCTCCCTTTACAACTGCTTCAATGCAAAATATCACAAGCAGCATGATTTAAATCATTGGGTAAAATTCACCGAGGCCTTTGGTTTTCTTGTGATCAAGATTGGCTTGGTTCTTCTATGTTTTGGTGTTACGTTGCATGTAGATTTAAGGCAAGAAATATTTCAATTCTCAAAGAACGATATATTTTAAAAATATTCTTGGACGTAAATATGGACGTCGATACTTGGTTACCCAATACTTACCTCCCTATAGTTTCGTTATAGTTTCGCTATACAATATTTTGTTAGGGCGCGCATAGGGTTCAGCCTTTTTCAACATGATGCAAAAAAATCCAGCTCTCGATGAGATGAGCATAACAGTTACCAACGGATTCGCATAACCTGCAATTCATCTAGTAGGTTGGGTCACCCCTTTACGTTCAATTCATGCTCCCGGCGCTCTCATTTTCAGCCAGAATAATTTCTAGAAATATGACAACTGTGACAGAGAATGATTTAAAGATTGTCCTTAGCGATGTGGAAAAGAAAATATGTGGTCTGCTCAACGATTATACGAATGTCTACAACTGCAAACATCCCAATTCTAATCCCTTGGAATTGCGCATCACCGGTGGCTGGGTTAGGGATAAGCTGCTCGGCCATGGTTCTCACGACTTGGACATAGCGATTAACCTTATGACGGGTGAACAGTTTGCCACGCAGCTGGGCGATTACCTGAGGGAAAACTATAGTAAGTACGGGGTATTACCAAATCATGTGCACAAAATTGACAAGAATCCTGAAAAATCAAAGCATTTGGAAACCGCTACGACGAAACTATTTGACGTAGAAGTGGATTTTGTGAATTTGAGGTCAGAAGAATATACCGAGCAGTCTCGTATTCCTGTGGTGAAATTTGGTACACCCGAGGAGGATGCTCTAAGAAGAGATGCCACTCTGAATGCCTTGTTTTATAACATTAAACAAAGCAAAGTGGAGGATTTCACGAAGAGAGGGTTGAAAGACCTGAAAGCAGGCATTCTACGGACCCCCTTGTCACCGAGACAGACATTTCTGGATGATCCACTTCGTGTCTTGAGATTGATAAGGTTTGCATCAAGGTACAATTTTAGAATAGATGACGAAGCGTTGAAGGAGATGGAAGATCCTGAAATCAATGCCGCTTTTGCATCCAAGGTTTCCAAGGAGCGTGTGGGAACGGAAATGGATAAAATTTTGCAAGGCTCAGATCCTGTTTTGGGGTTGTCATTGATACAAAAAGCTCATATCGAAAATGTAGTTTTTGCCTGGAACAGCGAACCAGAATTGGCAGCATTTAATAAAGAGCATTGTGCAGATTGGGCTCGCATAGAAAATATCTACACTAGTGGTGCACTTAATCGTCATCTTTTGCAATTGGTGACACATTTACAAAACTTTGTCAATAAATTGCCCCCCTTGGAGACTCATTTGAGGACAAACCACGAATTCAAGAAATTATTTCTGTTGAGTGCTGTATTGTCTCCGCTAACATGTTCAAGAGTTATCTGGAATGCGAAAAAGAAAACCAACAATACCGTGTCAGTTACTGAAAGCATTCTAAAGGACAATCTGAAAATTGGTAAAAACGAATCCGCCCAAATTGCTAGAATCGTTGATATGGGTCCAGAATACGCAGAAACTGTGACCCAGTTCTGCGAACATAGGGATCAGCCTGGGTTCGGAAGATCATTCGTTGGCAACTTCTTGAGAAATTATAGAGGTGATTGGGAAGTGGCCCATTTCACTTCTTTGTTCGGCCAGACTTTGGAAAATCACCAGGTGGCCAATCAATACGATACATTTTACAAGTACATTTTCGAACAACAATTACAAGATTGTCACGAGTTGAGACCTTTGCTCAATGGAAAGGAAATGGCAAGCATGTTGAAAATGAAAGGCGGCCCATGGCTGGGAAAAGTCAATGACAGGGCTATTCTCTGGCAACTGGATCACCCCCACGGCACCAAGGACCAATTACTGGGATTTGTAAAAAATATTTTACCAGAATATATATAATTGAAACGTCCACCTTACTTCCCTTGCATTATATATATGCGAATTTGACTCTTTACTTGGTAAACAGATGTAGAATCACATATATATATATATATATATATATGGGGAAAAGAGAAAGTACATACGTAGATATGTATTATTCACTCTTTGCTGGCATGAACTAAGAAACCAGCTACTCAATTGCGACGGATATATCTTAACCAGACGAAATTAAGAACCCTGTTTTTTATTCTCTGTTTGTTTCTTTTGTTTATTTTTCTGTTGTTATCCATTTTTTTTTATAATATTATTATTTTCTTTCTAGTATCCTTTTTCTTCATCGCAGCTCTTTAAAAATATGAAAAATCGTTAATTCCTCCATTACTATAAAAGGGAAAATTGTTAGGATTTTTGGAGGCAACGTTGCTGTTTTCAGACCGATCAAACAGATCGTGGGAAATGGAAACAGATGTTCCCATATCTTCAGCCTGAAAATTAGTAGAGTTCCCAGGAGGAATTTTGGTAGTCGTCGACGCTTGCTCGTTATAACTAAGCTTTTGGGCGTTTCCGTATCGTTCGTAAAAATTAACCTTAGCGTTGGTATTAACGTTAGGTTCAGCATTCGTAGGCATATTCGCTCTTGGCTGTTCGCGGAAAAATGAATCGGGATTTTCAAAATCGAATTCCAAATTCATTTTAAACAAGGGGTCGTGCATTTCTCTATCGCTAGGTCGTGGTCCAACCACACCTATGTTTTGTTGGTCCAATTTACCCTGATGCAAAGCTGATGTGGTTCTAGCATTTATTTTACCGTGCAGATCATTCTTGAAATCCTTGGCGCTTAAGCCCGAAGTAACATGATCTTGCATATAGTGAGCACCCATGAGGCTATTTGTTGTGGTAGCCGATAGAGTGTTCGTCATTATGGAGTCCACCTGACTGCTACCAGCACTGCTGCCATGGGCCAAATTCATGTAGTCCAGGTGTTCGCTATTATTTGTCGGAACACGCAATCGGTCATTATCAGTGACTAATCCACCAGCAGCCGTGGATATCTCTTCCTCATCTTCTTCCTTCTCCTCAAGTGTAGTTCTCGGGATACCTTTCAAAGCTGGAAAATTCTCAATCGGTGTAGGCATATCTGAATCCTCCAGCAAAATCTCCGCGGAATTATCCTTGTAAAACATGGTTGAAGGTATGTTATGGGAAGTGCAAGGCTCCAAATTGGTAGCGCTGTTTGTATGGTTCACAGTACTATTGCTTGTGCTGTTGTTGATCTGGCTCAACTCCAGGGCATTAGGGGTGGATGAAGCAGATGAAGCAGCTGTATAACCCGCCGGGAAAGTTGGCGGTGTAACCAAAGAGGAAGAGGGGGTGGCGCTGGCATTGCTAGTAGCCGTAGAGGGTGTATAGATTCGGTGAAGTTCAGTCATGGAATCCTGCTTGCGTTTATATTTGTTTCCAGCCATCGGCTTCCCCTTTAAACCAGACTGAGAGTCTAAAAACACCTCTTGGGCTACTACACCAGGGGTGATCGTTTCGGATACGTCTTGAAATGAACTCATATCTCTGGAGAGTCGCAAACCCGAAGATCCTCTAGCAGATCTGGGTCTGGCCGGGGAGGCAGTCCTCACGGGTGAGAACTTGTTGCTGAAGGGCGAGCTCGATAAGGACACATTTCTCTGGGTGGCGGGTACTGTACCGTTCCCCAGGTTCGAATACGATCGCGAGTGGCGGAGTTGCTGTGGTTGGTAGTGATGTTGTTGTAGTTGTTGCAAGTTGGTGTTCAAAGAGGTTAAGGATGACATGGACCCGCCAGTGTTTGCCCTTTTCCTCGAAAACATCTTGCTAAATGCTATGGATGCGTCGTTTTCGTCAGTGGTTCTTGAACCCACCAAATTTGGATCTGGAATGACAAAGTCGTTATTGAATTTAGTGTTGCCCTGCCCTTGGTTGACAAACGGTTCGAAAACCCCCATGGACAATGGATCGTGCTGCCGCTGTTCAGAAAACAGAGGCTGCGAAGTTGGGACCACTTCATCATCGGAATCATTGCCCCCCGCATGGCCGGGCAATGCAGAAGTGTATTTATACAGCGGATTGTAGGACCGCTTCACAGGTGTAGCAGCCTCGGGTGGTTCCGGGGATTCGTTCTTCGAATTGCCAAAGATTTTCAGCATGCGGCTCTTCGAAGACTTCTTCTTCGGGAGTGGCTTCGGAAGCTCCTCGGGAACAGCATTCTGTGAAGCAATGCTCTCGCTGTCCGAGCTACCATCTTGTACCGTATAGTTTACGAACACCATCTCCCCCGGATTATTTTTATTGCTGCGCTTGGATCGGTACCCATTTCTCTTCTTACCCTTCTTACGATCCTCCAAAAGCACTTTCTTGGGACTACTCATCACATTAATGTTGGGTGTGCTAGGAGTACTTCCACTATTGGAATCCCCCGTGTTAGAATTCTGTGACGCACTAGAAGGTGACCTTCGGTAATAGTGCGGAATCTTCCATTTGTTCACGGACTCAACTGTCGGTGACCGGGAACTGCCCTGCCCACCAGAACCAGTTCTCGAGCCTCGATTAGACTTGGTCATAACGATTGAAACCAAACTATATCTTTCTCTCGCCCACCAAACCTACTCTGGCAATTGTTCCTACCAGTCAATCGTCTCAGCTCCGAAACAAGCTGCGAATAGGTTGAACGCTTCAACGGGACCCTTGCCAACAACCAATGACTCGACCAGAAACCTTCAAAGCTCGGTGATCCCTGTGTAGAGGCTGGTGAGAGGGAAACTTCGGAAGATCCTGCTGAACTTTTCAAGAGCCTTTTTTTTTTGATGATTTTTTCATCAGCCCGGTGTGGGGATGCAATACACCTTCTTACCCGAATACCGGTCTTACGCATTATAAACAGTGAATATTCGTAATACACAGCTAATCTACATAGTGAATGGTTCTCTGATCATTTCTTGCCCCGGTTCATGAGATCGACAGCGTGTGTGACTCCTGGGAGGTCCAAGGAGGTACGCGCCCTCTCGGTGGAGTACCTGTAGTCCAGTTGGTTGTTTGCGAGCATGTGCGATCTTGTACGCTCGAGCGAAACTCTTGTCCTGCTCTCTGCCAACGAATGCCTTGGCCTGTCCATAGAAGGATGTGTGCGATCGTTAGATGTCCTGGAGATGTTATAAGGTGCCCTGGGGGTCTCGTAAGAGCTGATTGTAGGGTCCCAGGAGGGCCTGGGGACCTCACGCGAGGCTCTGGGGACCTCACGCGAGGCTCTGGAAGCCCCGTACACGGATGCAGAAGTCCCCGCGTCTTCCGTCATTGCAGAGAGTTTGCGCTGTTGCTCCTGTTCTGCCTTTTCTAGTTGTTCTAGTTGCTCCAATTTTTGTAAATGTTCTAGTTGTTGCTGCTCTTGCTGCTGCTGTAAAAGTGGAGAATGCAATAGGTCTTGGTTCTCTCTTGGTGAATCTTTCCATGCTTCTTCCTTGACAAACTGGCGTGGCGATCCATCTTGGAAATCCATCATGCGCATCGGAATTTCCTCCGTCATAACTGTTTCCCGAGAATAGTTGTCACTCACGCCGTTTGTTAGCGTGCCCAAAGATATGACGTTGTCACCGAAGCGACCACCTTTGGAAATGTTGGGTCTGTTAGGATCTGTGGGGTCGTAGCCGCGGGGGTAGTGGTCAAAATCGCCACGCAGCCACATTTCCCTGACGATATCGACGTCCTTGGGGTTGAACATCTTGTTGTAGCAGTCCCAAGTGAAACGGGGTAACAAGCAGAACACTGTACCAACAAAGAACACGGCCCAAAAAGAAGGTGAGCCGTACATCCGGGCACCAGCTTTCCAAAGCTCACCACTTGTCATAGAACTTGTCCATATACCCGTCCATACGAACACAATCAAACAGGAGATGGCGATAAACATGCTCGTGAACCAATCCCACCTGTACTGGTGCAAAAGGACGTAGGAGTTACACGAGATCACAGCAATTGAGCTCACCATGATACCTACGTAGTAACGGTGCTCGAGCCCCATCCCGTTCCTGGATGCAATCATTGTCTTGTGATAGACCAAGTAGGGGAAAAAGAAAGAAATGACTGATTGGTAAAGACCATCAAACATGTACCATAAGAACTTCCTTTGGTTCCACTCAGTACGCAGAATACCGACACGGTAAAGCTGAGGGACAATCAATGACACAGTATCGCTGACGTCTTGGTCCAATATGCCCAAGAAGATAACAGGTAACGAGGTGAACGCCAAGTTATAGAACATCACGTAGGTGTATTCAAACAGATAGGACCCATCAAAATCATTGTAGATACCGTACCAGAACGATGCCAAAGTGAAAATAACGTTTTTGTAAAAAAATTCAGGAATCATCTCTGCCAATCTTTTATAAGACCACCTGCCATGAACTAGGATCAACCTTGTCAAATAACGGAATTGGCCAATGGCATAGTCGGAGCACATCACGGCTTGACGACCTTCTTCACCAGCAATACCGACACCTACATCGGCAGATTGAATCATGGCCACATCGTTAGACCCGTCACCGATGGCCAGAGTCATCACAGATAACCAATCTTTGACAAGTTTCACCACGGCAGCCTTCTGAGATGGCGACACTCTACAGCATAGAACCGCTTTACAATTTTTGCACAATAGCAAAAACTTACGTTTAATGTCATCGTTGCTTAGGGCCAGTTTCAGAGCGTCGCCATCAATTACTACACCGTATTCACCTTTTGGCAGCCCGTGTTGACGTTTAGCATCAGACAACTCAAGCTCAGAACCAGTCATCTTGAATTTTTCCTTCAAGTATTTCGTGATCAAAGTGTTTACAATTTCAAATGGGTCAGAGCCAAACTCATCCACATCATCACCTGCTTGTTTGATAATTAACAGCTCCATTTCGTTATTCAACAAGTTACAAGAAAAACCAATGTTTATGGCGGTCTCGACTTTATCGCCGGTCAAAACCCAAAGCTTAATACCCGCCTCAGCCAATAACGAAATAGAATCAGGGACACCGTCTTGCAAACGATCTTCAATAGCAGTACCACCTAACAAAACCAACTCACGCTCAATGCCATCGGACACTTCATCCAACTGTTCCTCTCTGTTTGTCACAGCCGCAGCAGCAACATCATACTTTTTGTTCCATTCCACATATTCTGACCAGTCCAATTCTCTTTGAGCCAAGCACAAGGTTCTCAAACCTTCAGTCGCATATTGTTCCAAGTGGAGGGCAGTCTTTTCCAAAAGAGTCTCATCGTTGGCACCAGCAGATCGTTTTAATCTCGAGTAAATGACCGAATCGGCACCCTTACAGATCAATAGGGCTCTGGGATCGTCACCAGGATTTGTTGGCGGAATTTGTACAATACAGCTCATTCTCTTCCTTGAAGAATTGAATTCTAAAATGTTCAAAATTCTAAATTCCTTCGTGACACCTTGAATCTCCACTAGCAACCCCCTCTTGGTCTTACCGACAAAACTGAAGCCAACATCTCGGGCAGTCCCCACCAATGCGGCTTCATCTGGTGATTGCGCCTTTAAATCCAGTTTGTTCGGATCGTGTTTACTGGGTTCCACCAGCACGGAATGACATAAAGACAACGCTAACATGAAATGCTCACAACACCTTTGCTGAAATTCACCGCTATCGCCTTGTAAATCACGAACAAATTCTTTTGAGATGAAAGTTAAATCGTCTGGGTTGAATTGAGAGTTACTGGACAGTGCCCTCAATTCGCTAACCATAGAATCCCTATCTCTAGCAATCTCCTCCTTTTCACGACGACCTTCCACCTCTGTATCTACACCTTGTCTTTTCCTGAGGCCTGCAAGAGCCTCAGTGTAAGCACGGCCATATGAGACACCGTTGATGGTTGCCTTTTTAAATTCCATGACGTTTTGTGTTAAAGTACCAGTTTTATCAGAGAAAATGTACTCAATTTGACCCAAATCATCGGAGATGTTCCAACTTTTCGGAGTACATGGGTAATCCAATCTTGCATTGTATAACAAGACGTCACCATAGATAAATGCCGCCTGAGCAGTCTTGATGATCTCCACCGATATATACAACGAGATGGGGACCAACGATTGGTATAGAATGACAGCGACCAAAAAGGAGACAAACCCGTTCGTGGAAGGTTTACCTGCCACAGTACCAAATTCAAACGAGTTTCTGGATTGATTTTTCTTGTCGTAATTGACACCACTGGCTACACCAGAGATGAAACACAAAACGAACAACAGTAAAAAATTGATCAACACAGAAAAATTCAACTCTCTAGAGATTCTAGACTTCTTAGTTGGGGTCATACCAGAGTTCAACATGGTTTTTGTATCGTCACCAGTGAAGACGACAAGACCCATGGCCCATTTGGTGTTTCTCAGAGTGAACCCTCGAAGCAACAAGTTGTTGATGTTTGCTGGTTCATTTCTCAACTCGTCATTCTTGGTGTCCATCCATTTCAAGTTACCTTGGTAAGAATACAAGTTGGCGTGGGGGCCTTCACTCTCAAGCCAGAACCTAGATCTAGTGATATCACGAGAGTTCCTAATCATGTGGCTACACTTCAACGACTGGCGCACCTTTAAATTAGTCTCGCCATCCAAATTCTTGGTCTCCACGTAACATGCACCATCCAGATCTGAAGTTGACAACAAAAGGATGTCTGCCGGCACTTCGTCATTGTTATGGATACGGATCACGTCACCAACCTTGACGTTCTTCCAATAGTCCTTTGTAAACCTACAGTCGGATTGCGTAGGCAAGGCCCTATCAATGATATTGAGGTCGTCGGTCCTAGAGGCGACTCTACCCAAGTTGTCGAACTCCTGTGAATAACGGCCGTATTCAGCCGAAACTCTGTAACTGTCGATGGAATCCAACGAATTACGGGGTTTATCACTAGACATCCTGGTTCCATGTAGCATGGCCCTCTTGGCCTGTAATCTTTGACGTTTGCCCTCCTCCGTCGTGTGACTCTTGCAAAAAGTGATGAACCTGAATAGGAGTCTCGTGTTGGCCTTCTTGAAGCGTCTCCACAGCGACACACTGCCGTTGGAGACATTAGAATTTTCCATGCCCTGTAAAATGTACGTCCTAGTGTTGTTGACTTCCAAATCCAGCACCGTACGTCTTGAATCTTCGAACGCGTCCTTGATGGCAGTAATGATCACGATGACAATCAACGGCACAGCATTCAATCCGGGGTTCGTTACACCAAAGATGGAGAAGGCACCCAAGATAATCATAACCAAGAAATAAACGTTGGCAAAATTTTGGAATTGCACCATCAGGTTTTTAGGGAAAAAGGTCAACGGCGTGTATTTAGTAGTCCTAATCTTGTTCCTCGGGTATATCATAATCGGTCTCCCCTCTTCATCCAACATATTCTGAGGAAGGGGCATATTGAAATAAATAGTCCTCAGTTGACCAACACGGTTCTGCATACCGGTTTCATCCACGGGTCCGTCCTTCTTTGGATCCTCGAATGGGTTATGGAAGTTCTTCTTAGCCCAACGTAACGTCTTCGCTCTACCGACATTCGCCGCACCCTTTTTATTCCTCCTCGTCCCCATACGCAATCTTTTCATCTCGTAATGCGTTTCTGAGGCCAACTTGTCATGATCTCCGCCATTCAACTCCACGTCTTCAAAGGTCGCTGAAGGCTCTGCCATCTTCGGCGTGGCATCAAACGAATGAGCATCATCGCCATCGAACTCTCCAGTCTTCAAGTCATTGCTGCGTTCATATTTCACGGGTGTGCGAAGGTACTGGGAGCTCTCTTCATCATCACCCTCATCAAATGTAACTCGTACATCTTCGTCATTGATATTTCCACTGTCCTTATGCCTCCTTAAACTACCAAACTTCTTGAGGATAGAACCTCCTCGAGAGGGCTTGTGCTTTGACCCGCCCTCCTCGAACTCAAAAGTATCCTCAAAGGGAGAGCCAGGGGTCTCATCCACGTAGCTGGGTCTCGGTTTACCGTCTTGAGGCATCTTTTTCTATCACTCCCAAATAGCTCTTATACTTTCAAACTACTCCGATCACACTCTGCTCTGCTCTCTTGAACACTCTCAGATCTGCATGCACTCTTGTCTGCTAAGAACTGCAGAATCAACCAGCTGAGTATTCTTTGGGACAGCTTGAAATATTAGTTCGCAGGTTTACTCAACGAATATCAACCTCACCAATTGGCTACAAAGCTTCTTAAACCTAAGCTTCTTTGAAGTGTTTGTTCTTTGTTACTAAAATGGTTGATGTTCAGAGCTCTCTCATCAAACTTTAGTGTTCCTTGTTTAAGCCTGGAATTCGTGTTAAATGCCGCGAATCGCGAACGCATAAAATAGAAGTAATACAGTATATATATTGAAGTTGAAGTATATCTTTAATAAGACAAAGTAAAATATTTATGGTAATCATTTCTCAGCCTGCGAACCGTTATAAATTGTATGCTATTTAGTAGAGACCAAAGTTGCAGGAAATTCTTGAATATTGCATTCCCTCCCCTCAAGTTTCTTCTTATTTCATTAGGTTTTCCTCTGGCCAGCATAGAGTCTTGTCCACTCCTTAGCCGTCCTTATGGCCATCTCTTCGTTCTTAATCCAGTCCTCGGCGACGTCATTGGCCAGGGGATCGTTTGGGTTGGGGCTGGCCAGCAGAGCTTGGATCGAAAGCAGCACGGTACGAATCTGCAAGGCTGGTGACCAATTCGTCTTGAGCACGTCGAGGCAGATACGGCCGAGTTTATCGATATTAGGGTGGTATATTTTGGTTAAAAAGCGTACTTTGGGAGCCTCCATCGGATAGTCATCGGGCAGATATAGTTCCAGGTTGAAGATTCCATCTTCATAAGGGGATTCCTTGGGGCCCTCGATGGTTACTGCAAAATAGCGAAGGTTGTCGTCGTGTGGTTCTGCGGTGATTCCGGGGACCGGATCACTCACCAGCCTTTCGGTTTCCTAAGTTAGTTAGTAGCTGGTACACTTGGAGATGAGGCAAAGATAGATCATGTACGTACTTTAATAATTCTCTTCGGTAAAGAAGCCATTACGCGGGTTAGACGAGTTGTGTAGGGAGTGCGATGGAGGACTGCAGGCTCTATCAGTGTGACAACGGGTTGTGTCTTCAAGGTGAGAGTGAAGGTGGTTAAATTGCCCCTAAATGACCGAGATCATGTGCGGGTAACGGTATGGGCGTTAAAGTTTTGGTTGTGAGCTTAAAAGCAGCATCAGCTGTGATAGTAGTAAACTCTACTGGTTCAGTGGAGTCCATATGTTGGTTGCCATGCAAAGAATCTCTCATAATTGTCCTTTCTTTGCAATCACTAGTGAAAACCGAGTAAATATTACAGCTAATGTAAAACTAAACACAATAAACGGTTGGGTAGAAAATGGATTGAACCAATTCAGATTCTGTCGCCAGCCTCGACACTGGACCAAGATAATATAGTCTTGATGGGGGGGGGAAAGGAGGAAAATAATGTAAAAAAAAGAGAAAAAGGATTTGAGCCAATTTAGATTATAGGTATTCCACAGAGTGAAATTATGCCTGGACATGTTGCTCTTGCTCCTGTTTAAACGTTTCATATGCAGCAAATGCCTCCTTGAAATGCTGCTCGAACAAATCGTCACTCTCCAACAGTGGAACGACTTCCTGGGAGGGCAAATCCAAAATCATACCGGTGATTTTACCAGCAGCCTCCTCGTCGGAAGTTCTGGCGAAGACTTTCTTGTACAATTGCTCACCCAACAGCTGCCTCTGTTTCTGTTGGTAGAACTGGTTAGCATTGGCTCCGTTTCTCATGAAACCGGCCTGCTGTGGGGCACCTTGAGGTGGGACGCCATACATGGGTCCGTTACGAAACTGCTGAGGTGGCACACCGTTCTTGGGCATCCCACCCATGGCGGCCAACTGCTGTGGGTTGGGACCGTTGAAGGGAACACCTCTTGGTGGCATGACGCCGTAGAACATTGGTGGCATGAATTGGCCACGCATGCCGGCGGCAGCGGCGGCAGCGGCAGCAGTAACCTGTTGGTATCTCATCTGGTTTCTAGCCTGAATCTGTTGGGCCAACTGAGAACGTCTGACGTCCTTCCTTTGAGCAATGGCCACGTAAAGAGGCTTACCAGCAACGATCTGCTGGTTCTTCTCAGTGATAGCCTTGGTGGCTTCCTCGGGGGTAGAGAAACAGACGAAACCGAAACCCTTAGAAGTGCCATTCTCAGTCGTCATTACCTTAACAGAGGTAATGTTACCGAAGGGAGCAAACTCTTCCCTCAAACGTTCGTCATCGATGGAGTCGTCCAAGTTCTTAACGAATAGGTTGACACCTTGATACTTCTCCAATTTCTCCAGCTTGGATTGTTCGTACTGTTTCTTCAATTCCTGCAGACGTTCGTGCTTCTTTTGAGCACGGCCTACGTGCAACGGTTGGCCGCAGAATTCGACACCGTTTAACTCATCGACTGCTCTGGCGGCATCGGTGTGCGTCTCGTAGTTGACGAAACCGAAACCCTTCAACTTGCCCTCGTGGTCTTTTTCCAAGTGGATCGAAGTCACCGGTCCCATCTTCTTGAAGAACTCTTCAAAATCGTCCTCGGAGGTCTCCACATTGATGTTCTTGACGTACACGTTGGTGAAGTTGGCCTTGGCCTCTTCCAACTTGGATTGACGGTCCTTTCTAGATACATGAGGAGCAACATAGACCTCCTGACCGTTCAACAGCATACCGTTGATGGCATCGATGGCCTCCTTGGCGATATCGTCGTTCTCAAAGTGGACAAACCCAAAACCCTTGGACCTACCAGCCTCATCAGTGGCGATCTTGCACGACAAAATGTCACCGAAGACAGAAAAAGTGTCGTGAAGGGCCTTGTTGTCGATGTCAGGATGCAAGTTCTTAATGAAAATGTTACCAGAACCTTTCTTTCTCAAAGATGGATCACGCTGAGACCACATAATACGACAGGGGATACCTTTGATGGGAGTATAGTTCAACTTCTCAATAGCCTGTTTCCCAGCCTCGTGGTCGTTGAAGTTAACGTATGCATACCCCAAGGAAGTTTTGGTGATGGCATCGCGGCAGACACGAATAGATGACACAGATCCAATGGGGGAAAAGATGTCGTACAACAGGGCCTCGGAGACCGTTGGATCCAACTCACCCACGTAAAGAGAGGCTGTAGAAGTCTCCACTTTTGGGCCCTCAGATTCAGTCGAAGAAGGAGCCGTCTGGGTAGTTTCTTGCAAATTCAATTGCTCCAATTGCTCAGCAGTCCTATCAGTAATGTCAGACATGTTGGAAAGGGGAGATGTATTTTATGATTTTATGAATTTTTTTTTTTTTTTGGACTTTTTTATTAGATTAGAGCCAGAGGATGGAGAACCAAAAGCTGCTCTAAGAAATAAACTGACTTGCCCTTTGTTTTCAAACGGTCTCTAACGTCAAACTATCTTGCCTCGATGAATCTAAACCTCAATTCAAATATTAAAATCTTTTATAAACGTCGGTTAAGTGATGCCTGAAGTTGATGAGCTTTGAAAATTTTTTTCCAGACAAACCACAAACAAAATTGTGCGTCGCTTCCCACGTTCTCGAAAAAAAAAAATGTGAAGCGAAAACAAAAATTGTAAGCTCATCGCGAAGAAAAGTATTGTAAATATTATACACAGTAATAAATTTCTAGGTCTGTGGCTTTGTTTTAGAGCCTCTTATCTTGTCGTACATTGCCATGAGTTTACTACTCTTCACTGCAGCAGGCCAGAAATTGGCCGAATAGGACCAGAGGTGCTTGCGAAGTTTTTCAGTGTTGGAAATCTTGGCGGATCGATTCTGAGACTCTATGTGGTCTCCGATTGCTGTTAATTCTGTCTTGAGGATCTTGGCCCATTCCTTGCGATCCAATCCTTTGCCCCCGCGTCTCAAGCGCTTCAAAGAGGTGCGCATGGCGCCCATGGCCCGCATGCAATCGTCTTCATCCATGCTGTCGTATTCTTTTATATGGATGGGTGTGATGCTGCTCATATTACTGTTGCTATTATTGTTACTGTTTGAGAGCTTTGGACCTTTGTTCTTGCCGTTTGATGAAGAGCTCGATATGGCGCGGGAAGGACTCATGGAAGCTGGTCCCTTCGGTAGTGGTTTCATGCGCTTCGTAGGCGGTTCGGAGGCAACATCGGGCGATCCCGTCTTGCTTGGCGGTTTGCGACGTTTAGAAGCAGTGTCGGTTTCATTGGATTCATCCCTGAGGACTGTTATCAGATAGTCTACTCTTCTGCCCAAATGAATGGACCCAGGTACTTTTTTAGAGCCCTTGGACTTCTTATCAGAAGACTCTGAGTTCCCCACCGTATCGCTGAGAAAAATCTTGTTTTCCAGTGTTAGGAACGGGTCGTCCCGTATCTGTGCCCAAGATGCGTAGCCGTATTTGTAAACTCCTACTATGAGCTTTTCGTCATCGGTTTTGTCCCAATGGCAATTCCAATTTTGAACGGCCTTGGGTTGCTGTGAGTTGAACTTGAATTTCAGAGGATCATCTTTGAAAAGTTTATTGATATAATTTTTAAGCAGATTCATATCGTCGACCCTATTGACGAGAGACTCGGCATTCAAATTCTTCATATCTTCGAATTGGAATAAAACCGCCTTCTTCTCCTTTCTCTTGGCCGCCAGTCTCGTCAATGGGTTATCCTTGGGTTGATCGTCGGTTGGGATTTCCCCGGTTTTCAACTTAGATCTGTAGATGCGGGCTTCGTTTTCTAGACTCTCCATTACTTGAGTCCTCTTACGTTCTTCTTTCACCAAGTAGTCTCTTGCATTCTCTATCATCTCCGTATAGGCCTCCTCGTATTTTTCTAGCGGTTTCTCAGGTAGAGAACCATCCGCCACCAACGTATCCAAAATGTCAGTAACATCACCGTGCTTCAAAATGGCTTTGTAAAGAGCACGAATCTCCCTTTCTTCCAAATCTTCATTGTTGGTGACCATGTCACGCTGCCTCTTAGTTGCTCTTGTTCCTCCATCCTCTCCATCAGAACCATGGCCAGATCCATCGCCATTGACGCTATCCTTTATTTTCTTCAAAGCGTTGTTCCTCCGATTCATCATTTGCAATTGTTCTTGCACGTATTCGTCATCCTTGCGTTTCTGATCTTCGTCTTGCAATTTCTTCAACTCATCTTCTGGAATGATATCGTCCCAGTCGACATCCGCCTTGTAGTCCGTCACTTCAAACTGCTTCAAAAATTCTTCGCCACCTAAGTGAGATTCACCCAAATCGGGGGTCGTGACATGATCCTCAGCGTGGTTCAGAACATCATCTAGGTTCAAATCCTCTAATTTCTTTTGGTTATCCTTGGCGGCAAACATGTTGCCCGCGCCAAATTTTAAGATCTCTGAAAGTTCTCCGGCGGAAGGGTCGTTCTTCTTATTGTACTTGTTGCCATCAGTGACACCAAGTGAAATGATGGCGTACTCCAAAATCATTTTCTTACGTGCTCTCTCCAAAACTTCTTCCTCTACAGTATCTTTGGATACCAATCTGTAGACCATCACGTGATTTTTCTGTCCAATACGGTGCGCCCTGGCCATCGCCTGTAGATCTGCTTGGGGATTCCAATCGGAATCAAAGATAATGACGGTATCCGCAGTCATTAGGTTAATACCTAACCCACCAGCCCTTGTCGACAACAAAAATACGAAATCATTAGAATCGGGTGCATTGAAATGATCTATGGAAATTCTCCGTTGGTTAGATGGAACAGTACCATCCAATCTTTGGAAATTGATGCCCTTGATTGATAAGTAGTCTCCCAAGATGTCAAGCATTCTAACCATTTGTGAAAAGATCAACACACGATGACCATCTTTCTTCAACCTAGTCAGCAACTTATCGAGCAAGACCATTTTGCCAGATGACATGATTAAACCCCTCAGAATGTTCTCTCGAGACCTGTTACCGTCTCCAAATTTCTCGAGGACACGTTCCTCCGCGCTATCGAATAAATATGGATGATTAGAACCTTTCTTCAACTCGTTCATGATGTTAAGCAAAGAAAAGTGTCCACCCTTTGAGCCCGCAGTCAACGCACTGTAATTCTTAGTTAGAATGTTTTTGTAATATTCCGTCTGCACATCAGAGAGCTCCACCCTTAAGATACGTTCAGTCTTCGACGGTAGTGATTTTTCCACGTCTTTTTTGAGACGACGGAGAATGAAAGGTTGTAGTCTCGTATGCAAATCTCTAATGTACTGCTCTTGTTCGTCATCTTGATTCTCGAAATCGATTTCCTGATCTATGGTAAACCTACCAGGCATCAAAAAATTTACTAAAGCGGCCAATTCCTTGATGTTGTTCTGTAAAGGAGTACCCGTGATCAGCAAACGGTTAGAAACTTTAAGAGTGTTTAGAGATTCATAAAGCGATGACTCGGCGTTCTTTAACCTGTGAGCTTCGTCTATGGCAATGAATTGCCACTTTATGCTGCTCAACTCAGAACGATCCTTCAAAATGTATTCGTAAGTGGTCATCAAAACGTTGAATTTGACATTTTTCTTGCCCTTTGATTGTGGATTTGTGTAAAACTCATACTCCCTAATAGCGTCTCTTGACTTTTGGTTCCCCATGTAACAAATGCAATTTAGATCCGGTGCCCACTTATCGAAGGTTTCCTGCCAAGAAGGCATTGTCGACAGCGGTACCACGATCAAGTGTGGGCCGTTTTGCCTTCGAGCGTAAACGAGCCAACTGATAAAGGCGACCGTCTGAACAGTTTTACCCAACCCCATCTCATCTGCGAGTATACCGTTGTCGTTCTTGGACCACAGAAATGCCATCCAGTTGATACCGGTCAGCTGGAAATCTCTCAACTCACCGTTTTTAATGAAAGGCGGTTGCACGCCCAATTTCTCGAAACGGGGTCTTTGTGCTGAGTAGGCGCTCGAATATTGCGGTAAGATCTTAGAATTGGCTCTGTTTTGAAAATGTTTGACCTTTTCAGGTGCCAACTTTACAATCTCTGCAGCGTTTTCCCAAGTTGCCTCGTCGTAATTGAGACGATGCCATTTGACCAAATACTGCAATTGAGAAGTGCCGTCATCCGTCGTCAAACGGCTGCTATCCACGATACGCTCTGGCTTTTCAAACTCTTTGAATTCGTCAAGTCTCCTCTCTCGATCCATATCCATAATCTCCAGATCTTCAGCAGTAACGTAAGGGTCCAATCTGAACTCGAGATCTTGGATGACAAACTGCTTGCAGTAGTTATCTACCCTTTTAATCCCGCGAGTCTGACCTAGACTCTCGTAGGTTTCCCAGGTGTTGTGCAGATACGACTGATCACTCCATTTGATTAAGAACTTGTAATTGCTTTTGCACCGATTCAAATCTGGCACACTCTTCTCCACCAAAGGGTCCACATCCTCTCGCAATTTGTGGGTAATTACCAAGTCTACGCCATGGTCCTCTTCTATCTGTGGGGTCATCGAGTAAACAGGCTCATCGCCTTCCTCCAGTTCCGAACCATCACCTTCCACACCAGCGTGTTCATCACCGGATTCCAAAAGGTCTTCATCCGAGTAATCTATATTATAGTTTACGGTCTTACCGGTTCGATTAGAAAACCTGGTGGGCACTTTTACCTCCTGGATCTTTGGTGGCCTTCCCCTTTTGTTGTGCCCTTTTGTGGACTGCCTTCTGTTCTTCACCGGTGACCCGAAATAATCATCATCTTCCATTTGCTCATCATCATCCTCTGCATCTTCAGCTTCTCCATCCATTTCTTCGTCCTCCATCTCATCATCCTCCGCATCGGGGTCTACAGTCTTTGTCTTCCTTCTCCTCGAACCAACCACGGGTTCTTCTTCTTCTTCGTCACTATAGTACCCTTGAGGGAGATGTGCAGCGGCTCTGTGAGATCTCCTCAGCCCATACAGTTCCGGATTCTCCAGAACTTCCTCATCTATATCTTTGGCCATTGATTACGCTTGAAAAAAAAAAAATGTGAACTCAATACTGATGAGCAGGATAGACAATGGCTGCTGGAATTAACCCAATTTAAATGGTGTTTGAATGAAAGCGTATAGACACCTCTCTCCTTCCCTCTACCGAAATTTCAAATATTTCGTCAATATACAAAATACTACTGTTACTCGTGTTTTTCAGTTGTTTTACGGTAACACAACGACGACGTCTGTAAATTCAACGATAACAAATATTCGAACCAGGGCCCTGATCTAACCACTTCGTGCTTGAGCCCAACGAAACAACTTCTCTCTTACAACTCCTGCTGAACCTTCTAACGCATCCTGGTTACGAAAGATTTCAACGACCTCAGTTGACCTTTACAAGAAGAAAAAAGAAAAAAAAAAGAGACAAGAGGGTAACTGGGTAGTGGCCGCGGTACAAGAGTAACGACGAAATGCGTCGATAAGATTATGCCCAGGTACCCAATGCCAGTGCTACCAGCATCCTATCAACCACGGACATAAACTTATGTCCCACATTGATATTTCTGAAGTGGTAGCCTGCGGAGTCGAGGCGAAGTTCCTGCCAATCAATGCAAGTAGAGGAACACCGAGAACACCAAGTTGGATCATGTAGTCGGATCAGGAGAATAAAATTTCACTCGGAATCGGTCTTGGCTCCAAGAATTCATGAAAGGAAGTCGCCATTTAGACATGGCGACGTCAAACGTTAATGCAAACCGCACTCTTATGTTCTCTGCCAAGTGGACAAGGGGATAAGGAGTAAGCGAGTTTAAACCCCATTATTTGGCGCTGCCCAAATTATTGGAGTATCCGAGTTTCCCGCTCTGAAAGAACCATAGTCGCACACACGCAATACCTGTTAGAAAGTATACTAAGTGCAGGTGGACATGCAGACGAATACAGAAGCAGAGTAGCAGGGTTGCACAAACACACGCACATACACACTGATATCACGCATCTCAGCGAGCTTAGGGATTCCCACAAGCAAACACATCAGCCTGGAAATTGGATAGACTTCGGCATTTCCAAAATAATAAACAAATCATGAGAGTTAACCCACTCCGCGTAAACCATCCGAGAAGTCAAGACACAAAATGCATAAGGAATTAACATTCTGTACTCTGAGGAGCATGGCTTAATAAAATAACCGATGAAAGTTATCTCCCAATTTGCTTCGGTTTTGCTCCCGAAAAATAACTTATCTGTTGAGACGCCAAATGACCAGTCGGTCACCACCATCATCCCTCCAAGACACAGACTAACCCCTACCCCCGCCCCGACGGCCACTTGCCCGACCAGAAGCCATCCTGTAGGTGGCATAGAACCACAACACCCACATAGGTCCCGGTGCCGTAAACAGCCGCATAAGCAAGCTCATTAACCCCTTCACAAAAAAAATTTGACCGGTCAAAACAAATCTTCCCATCGAAACGACCAGCAGCAGCAGCACACTCATCCCAAACAGTGGCCAGATCTCCCGTTGTTTCCACTGGAACTTCTGCGGCCCTCCAAAGATCTCCAAGCATCAGTCTTAACCTTCCAAACCCCTCCAAAGGACCACTTTTTGCCACCGTGAACGCATCCTCGTGCTGATTGAGGAAAACGAGCAACCAGTTCCATATGCTTCACTTCCTTTTATACCAAAAATACCAAAATATGTGTTACCCGTACATTAAAGTCTCACCCAGACACCTTTTTTGAAAAATTTTCAATTCTTTCAAAGCGATGAGCTTTCAAAGTGTATACCGTTTGATAATTGAAATTAAACGTTGTTTTACAATGGATTCTCATCGAGGCAGAGGATTTCTTGAACTTCGTCATCAGGGCCAGAGATTATGAGTGAAAAAAATACACGTATTGCAATTGTCAATCCTGACAGATGCAAGCCCAAGAAGTGTCGTCAGGAATGTAGACGCTCTTGTCCTGTCGTCAAGACGGGCAAACTCTGTATTGAAGTGACCCCAAACTCTAAAATTGCCTTCATATCTGAAATTCTGTGCATAGGTTGTGGTATCTGTGTGAAGAAGTGTCCATTCGGTGCCATCAATATTATTAATTTGCCCACCAACCTGGAACAGCACGTTACGCACCGTTACTCGGCCAATAGTTTCAAGCTGCACAGGCTCCCCACACCTAGGCCAGGCCAAGTGCTCGGTCTGGTAGGTACCAACGGTATTGGTAAATCTACCGCTTTGAAGATTTTGGCCGGTAAGCAGAAACCCAATTTGGGCCGTTACGATGACCCTCCGGAGTGGCAGGAGATCATTAGGCACTTCCGTGGTTCGGAGTTGCAGAATTATTTCACCAAAGTGTTGGAGGACGACATTAAGGCCGTCATCAAACCACAGTACGTGGACAACATCCCTCGTGCCATCAAGGGCCCCGTGCAGAGGGTTGGGGAGCTGTTGAAACTAAGAATGGAGAAAGGTCAGGACGACGTCAAATATTTCTTGAAGAATTTGGATTTGAATCACGTTCTGAAGCGTGAGATTAGCAAGTTATCTGGTGGTGAGCTGCAGAGGTTTGCGATTGCCATGTCGTGTGTCCAGGAAGCCGATGTGTACATGTTTGACGAGCCCTCGTCGTATTTGGATGTCAAGCAACGTTTAAACGCTGCACAGGCGATCAGATCTCTGCTGGGCCCCACCAAGTACGTGATTTCGGTCGAGCACGACTTGTCTGTGCTGGATTACCTCTCTGATTTCGTTTGTATCCTTTACGGTGTTCCCTCCGTGTACGGTGTGGTTACGTTACCTGCATCTGTCAGAGAAGGGATCAACATCTTCTTGGATGGTCACATCCCTGCTGAGAACATGAGATTCAGAGCCGAGGCGTTGCAGTTCAGAATCGCTGACACCGGTGATGAGGTCAAGGACGAAGCCACCCGTGATTTCTCGTATCCCAAGATGACCAAGACGCAAGGTGATTTCAAACTGACGGTGGACGCCGGCGATTTCAGTGATTCTGAGATTTTGGTGATGATGGGTGAAAATGGTACTGGTAAGACTACTTTGATTAAACTGTTAGCGGGTGCCACCCCGGCCGACAATGGGGACAAAGTCGCAAGGGCCAACGTCTCCATGAAACCACAAAAGATTGCCCCCAAATTCCCGGGTACAGTGAGACAGCTTTTCTTCAAGAAGATAAGGGGCCAGTTCCTCTCCCCGCAATTCCAGACGGACGTCGTAAAACCGCTCAGAATCGACGACATCATCGACCAAGAGGTTCAGCACCTATCCGGTGGTGAATTGCAAAGAGTCGCCATTGTGTTGTCGCTAGGTATACCGGCGGACATCTACCTGATCGACGAACCATCTGCCTACTTGGACTCCGAACAGCGTATCATCTGCTCCAAGGTGATCAGGAGGTTTATCCTGCACAACAAAAAGACTGCCTTCATAGTCGAGCACGACTTCATTATGGCCACCTACTTGGCCGACAGGGTGATTGTCTTTGATGGCACACCAGCACAGAATGCCCATGCCAGCACACCTGAATCCCTAGTCACCGGTTGCAACAGGTTCCTCAAGAATTTGAACGTTACTTTCAGAAGAGATCCCAACTCCTTCAGGCCAAGAATCAACAAGTTGGACTCTCAGATGGACAAGGAACAAAAACTCTCGGGTAACTACTTCTTTTTGGATAATGTTGGTGTTTAATTCCCTTTGTGTTTTTAGTAGTATTGTTCTTGATTTTTTTTTTTTTTTTTTTTTTCCCTTTCCCCGCTGTTTAATATAGCATTTTTTTTATTTATTTTTCGATTTTTTTAACACATCTCGAAAAAAAAACCCAAACTCT
>PPJZ02000016.1:0-85986 GCA_003705955.2 Zygosaccharomyces kombuchaensis
AGATCTCGTCCAATAGACGCAAGTTGAAGTCACCTGGTACACCAAAGATGGTGTTAGTGTCAACTTGCTTTAATCTTTCGAACAAGTAACGACCCAAAGTAATTTCAGACATGTTGATTGAATATGTTGTATGGTTTTTGAGTGATTGATTTAATGTAATCAAGACTCGATGATATTTTTGTCTGTAAAAAAAAATTCACTTAAGGATCAAAGTCTTTCATCCTCATATTCCAATCCTTTATATACTTTTGACAACCCTTTAGACATCAATCTGGGTTTTTTTCGTTATTTTTGAGAAGACATAGCAAAAGTGGCACTACCGCCAGTTACGACACACGATATGAACCCACATATCTCAACAACGGCAGCACCAGTGAAGCGTACAGCCCAATTGAATAGTGCCCCAGGTGCAATCGAACGCATTCACGAAAACGTTGCGTAATTTGGAATTTGTTTTTTAGCTCAATTATGCTTTTTACTATGCGAATTTTTGCATATATTCACTTCAACATGCCATCATGTGTTAAAAGTCGCATCAGAGAACTTCAACATTATCGGACAGCCAACGAATCCTTTAAATGCATATGCATTTAGAGGGGAAAATACATATCAGTGGAACCCAGAGACCGCTTCGCGGCAGCAAAGGCTGCGGGGAGAACGGGCTAGGCGAAAAAAGAAAAGTATGCAAAAAGTGGAAGCCCCAAAGAGTTCGCCCTCTTAATGCATATGCAATTAGCAGGAAACGGTCGCTCGCTATGAGTGGTAACGTATAGGTGTGCTTTTCTTTTCTTTTTTCTTTGTCGAAGAACTTCGGACTTCCACCAGGTTATACCGATCGATTTTGATGATACTATTTGATGCCCCTAGTTTTGGCTCTCATTCTTTCGATCCTGGCTTTCAGTTGGGACGTGACCTCTGCGGCTCGTTTCCAGCTCTCCTCGTTGATGGCGTCGCTGGAGGCACCGCTACTGGTTGTGGGTGCTAGGTTGTTGCTGGTGAGTTGCAGGGAATCTACACGGTGCGGCAGATCGTCGCTGGATTCGCTTGGCGTTCTGAAGTGCTTGGCCTTGGCACTGAGAGGATCGAATGAGGAAGAGGAAATAGACCTGACGCCGAGATTTGTGGAGATAGCAGAGGCCTCTGAGGATGAGATGTGACGTTTATTGATGATTGAGTCCCTTTGATCTAGTTCCATTTGGGCTATACGGTCTTGCAGTTTGCCCAATTGCAAATCCTTGGACCTTAGCTGCAGGTCCCTTTCATGCATCTCCGTTTGCAGCACTTTGAGTTGTTCCCTCAATAATTCGTTTTCGTTGATTAATTGCTTGTGAGAGTTGGAAGTGTCGCTCACTTGGGCTAACAGTTCGTGACGTTCTTTGATCCATTCGCTCTTGTCCCTTTGCAATTTCTGCAATTCGGCAGTTGTTTGAGCGTGAGCCTGGGCATTTGCCTGAATGTTTACCTCGATGCCTGTTTGTAAAAAGGCATTTGAGGCAGCAGCATGGGTAGTGGAAGTATTCCCACTGCCAGCACCACTACCGCCACCCAACGTCCTCGAGGTGAGCAAGACTCTTGACTTCGGTACACTTGGAGAATTTGGTTTGCCCGTCTTCTTGAGAGGTGATGGAGGACCTCTCTTGGACGGAATTGTAGAGGAACCCGTGAGGGAGGGATCGGCGACTGCCGCGGACTTGGCCGCAGATTTCGCTGCAGATTTCGCTGCGGGGGGGCCAACAGGTGTTACACCAGATGGTGAATTGCCCTGTTTGTCCAAATTTGCAGGTAATTGATTGTCCAAGTGTTCTTGAATTTTCTGCTTCTTCAAGTTATCCAATTTCTCCCAATAGAGATTCAGATCTCTTTTACCCAAAATATTGGTCAGAGTGGCAAAACATTCGAATCCGCAGTTTCTAATAGCGGGTTGAGTATCGTTGACGATTTTGATCACAGCGGGACAAATCTCATCTTGCAAATATTTCTGCAAGACCTTGATGCTATTGGCTTCGCTATTGCCGAGTTGCTTCAAGACAAACGTAAACAGTTCTGTCGATTCTGCTCTTATTTGTGGTGTCTTGTGCTTCATAAATTGTAAAATATCTTGAAGCATATCCTCGTTGTGACCGTTGGGGGCTAACGGATATTGGTGTTGGCAGATAGCTTGCAAAGCTCCTCTGATTGCCTCCACTACAGTGGCTTTCTTCTCCTTGGTTCTCTCCAATAGCGGAACAAATACACAGGAAACATAATGTTTGTTGAAGGAAGGTGGTTTTAACTTGCTGCAGATCTGTTGGACACTTTGAGCTGCCAAGGATACGGCCTGTACATTCGCATCCTTTTGGATGATATGACCTAACGTAGACAACAATTCCGTATAATCTTGCTGCCTCGCCTTCAATTTCTTCAATTTACACAAAACATTATCCCATAGTTCTTGCAAACTTTCCACCCTTTCCTTCCATTTCGTGGAGGAGGCTCTGTTATAAAAATCATCAGGTAGTTTGTCCAAAATGGTCTGCTCTGGTAGCAACTCTAATGGATCGATGGATTTGTTGGGTTCTGCGGCAAGCTGCGATTGTGGTCCATTTTCAACGTCGTTAAACTCCATCATTGTATCACCGTCATGATCAATGGGCTGTTGCAATCGTTGCTGCTGTTGTTGTTGTTGCTGAATTTTTTCTAGTTGCTCCTTTTGCCAAACGAAAAGCCTTGTAGACTCCGTTTTAACTTCTGAATCAGCCTTTGTAAAAAGTTTATCTAGATCACGCTGTTGAATGGGTTTCAATTGATCCAACAATAAATCTTGTAAAAGGGCCTTGTTCCTCCCGGTACATTTGTAAATTTCTACAATGAGACCCATGGTTTCAGATCTCACATTTCTGTCTGCGTGGCCTGCTAATTTTACCAAAGGTTCCAATATTTGTGGCAGAAGTGTTTGTGTGTTTACGTTGGCTAAACCGAAGGACGCTAGAAGTTCTTTCAAACAGCGTATGGAAGTTGCGACCAGTTTGGGCAATTTTTTCCCACAAAATGGTAGTACCAACTCTACACACTGTGATATGGAGTTGTCATACGAACACAGAAGCAAGATACACTCCGTGGCCTTGTTTTTAGTTGTGGGTCTCGAGGAAGAAAGACCCTTTTCAGCCAAAGCTGGTATCCAAAGATCTAAAACATTTTTCAAATTCAATCTAGGTGGTAGCCGTATATTATTAATTAGGGATTCCAAACTCAAAACCGCTTGCTCTTGTGCGACTACATTCGAATCCACAATGTATTTGCCGAACAGTTCAGGCTCCTGCCAATAGTTAGCACCATTCTCCGTATCATTTTTCTTGAATGTCTCATTTAATTCCTGGTACCCATGCAACCTAGCCTTCCATAGTTTGTGATCTAATCTCTCGTTCAGCGGCAGCCGCGTGAAATCTGTATCTTCATCATCAGCACTCATCACGGAAATAAACCTGTGTACAGCTAAAAAAAATCAATCGTGAATCAGGATTCAATGGTGAGGAAAGCTTGTGTAAGCCCTATGCAAGCACTTTGCTTTTGTTGGAGTCTTAGATTGATCCCGTTCTACTTGTTTACAGAAGTAACCGCCACAAACGTTGAAGGGAGGAGCCCTCATGACTCATGTCATATTGTACGGTGTACTTTAGCTACAATATTGCTAACATTTTTAATAAGATAATGTGTTTGTTAACCTTTCATTAGGTCGGGTTATTGTTTTTAGTAAGGTGATATAATGCTTATTGTTGGCGAGTTGAATTATTTTTTGTTTCTTGTGTGTATTTGTTTGGGCTATATTCTACCAAAAAGAATCAATCATACTTGAAATAATAAACTGACAAACAAATCTTAATATAAGCAAAAACAAGTAGTTGAACTATGTTAGAAAAAAAAAATTCTAATTGAAAAGTTCCACGTAGTCTTTCACAAACTTTCTCGCCGACAATATTCGATTCATACATTTTTGGAAATATAATAATATATTATAATATTTGGCCTTTTAGAATCCGCCAAAAGGAGATGGAAAATTTTCGCAACTTACAAAGCTTCAAAATTTCAATATAATTCTGCAAATAATACATAAGATAATGGTACGCAATCCTTTCGGGTGTAAATTATACACTTGATAGAGCAACTTAGTATCTTGGAAAAGACCTCGATTATCCGGACATTTGACGAAGCCCTAAGTGTATTTTTTATACCAAATAAATTTCAAGGAACGGTTTACTGTCTCCTAAACACTCCATACCACCACGCCCTTGCTGGAGTAGTAAATTTGTGTGAAAACCCCTAAAAAAAACGTTGTCAAGTTCTGTGAAATAATCTTAAAAATCGAAACATTTCTTACATCAAAAGATTATTGTTTGTGTAATAGGCCGTACTGGAAAATAATAATTCAGTATTGAAAATAAGCTTCTTAATAATCTTGTGATTCAAATATTGTAAAAAAAAGAATTGGAAGTCAATCAGAATAAGAAGAAAATTATTTAAAACCAAAAATTGAATTGAATCCTGCTACTTAAAAAAAGAACTCTTGCACCAGCCCAAAAACTGCCCGTAATCGTCAATCCGCTAAAGGTAAGGACGAGCCTCCAGAAACGGTGAAATTGGCAAACAAACTGCAAAGGATAAATTCCATAGAGTAGCTTCGGAGGTCAACTTCACAGGACACTTCTGTTACAGTTTTCCTGGGCAAGACCCACGAGGAAGCCAAACACGAGATACGATAGTTACAAGGAATATTCTGACAAGGATGACGCCCGTGCCATTCCTGCGGAATATCTAGTACAATTGCAAAAATTTATTGAACCACGAATTGCGTGTTTTCGAATGTTTAAAAAAAAAAATTCGCCATAACTCCTTTTTCGAAGGATAAGTTTTACAAGAAACAACACACATTTATTCATGTTGAAATGAATACATTTGTTCATGTAAAACGTAGCGAAACATGGATTAACAATGCAACGTATAGCCAGCAGTACCTTCTGTGATTGTAATACTACTATATTTGTCATCCATCAACTACTCGTAGGCTTTTTAATGTTGTGGTCATTAACTGCGTCCACAACCACTTGCCACGCAAGGTGTATATGCAAGTGTTAACATGATCACCACGGTGATCACCACGGTGATAGCGCTAGCTTGCTTATCGCTATCCACCGCTAAAATTGTGTTACTCGTCAATTTCCTTGCAGGTTCCCCTTGCAAGTTCCCAGCGAAAGGTTGTTTGCTCGCTTAGTAAAAATACTCAACGGGCGAAGCCGTGCCCAAACAGCAAGGGTGTCTTGTGCAGTATATAAAAAGATAGTCTTTCGAGATGGAAAGATCAACCATCTTTTTTTTTTTTTGAATTTGTAAGAAAGCAAGCACTCCATCTCACTTGTCCCACAAATAATAATGGGCGTTTCTCCAATTACTTCCATTGCTGAGTTCGAAAAGGCGGTCTCCGTAACTGACAAGTTGGTTGTCGTAGACTTTTTTGCCACCTGGTGTGGTCCATGCAAGATGATCTCCCCAATGGTGGAGAAATTCTCTGAGGAATACACCCAGGCCGACTTCTATAAGGTAGATGTGGACCAAGTGCCAGAGGCTGCCCAAAAGAACGAGGTTTCTGCCATGCCTACTTTCATTCTATTCAAAAACGGTAATGCTGTGGCTAAGGTCGTTGGTGCCAATCCAGCTGGCGTGAAGAAGGCCATTGCGTCCAATGTGTAAGCACTCTTCTAAGTAATGAAAATAGTATCTAATATGTTTTTACATCGCTACGGAAAGTCCACGGTCCTACTTCGAGTAGCCCAGGATGTGCAGCAGTTCGATCATGGAGTCAGTGTTGAGCTTACTAGGTGCTAACTCCTGAACTTTGGGCTTGGCATGCCATGCGACTCCAAACCCTGCCACGCCCATGGCCGGCAAGTCGTTACCACCGTCACCCACCATCAAACTGTCTTCGATAGCAATTCCATACTTTTTACAAAGTTCTTGCAAAATACGTGCCTTACAATTGCCATCAACTAATTCACCACTTGTCCTGCCCGTCAGCCGGCCCTCCTGTGAGACTTCCAGTTCATTAGCCCTCGCGTAATCCAGCTGCAATTGGTCCTTAATGTAATCTGCAAAGGGAGTGAAACCACCACTCAACACGGCGAGCTTTACGCCACGAGCCTTCAGGTTCCGGCACAGCTCCGGCACACCCTTGGTGATCTCCAATTTAGGTTTGATGGCCTCGTACAATGGTTCAATCTCGAGACCTTTCAACAGTGGGAGGCGTTCCTTTAGCGATTGCGCAAAATCCAATTCACCATTCATGGCTCTGTTCGTAGTTTCACGAACTTCCTCCTCTACACCGGCATAGCTGGCTATCATTTCAATGACTTCTTGGTATATCAGCGTGGAATCCATATCGAAAACGACCAATTTCTTGTGACGGTGTTGATCGTCACGTTGCAGGATCACATCCACGTCTTTGCTACCATCGATCACACCTGTGACCTGCGATTTCAACTGATCAAGCGAGATGGAACCTTCAGTTTGCAAATAGAGGTCCGTAGCATTAGCAGATAGTCGATCGCCCTGCGAGATCTTGCACGCGGGTGATGCTGTCTGCAGTTGGGCTCTCAACCCATCGACTTGAGCATCATATAACTCAGTACCGTGGGCAATGCAAGTAACAACAAATTGGGACATCAAAGTACTCTGCTGACATATGGAAGTGAGCGTTAGCCGAAGTGTTGCCTCTAAAATTTTTCACTTTCGAGGTGCCATGTCTTGCAAGGACAACACGTGAATAAGAGATATAGACCTTGAGACTTTCATATGCCCGCCAATGTAATTAAAACCTTTCACTGAGGTCAATTGATCGTTCTTCGCCTCTGTGCTTGCGTATATACGGTCCTTCGGTCTTCTAACAGGAAACAATATCAATACAAAGCAAAACTTGAGTGCCATCACCACATCATAGCAAAGCCAAAATTCAACATCTTACTGTCACCAGGACTTCTAACCTGGCCTCTCACCTTCAACATGTAAGTTCGCTAGTCTGCTCACTTCTTTGTCCTAAGTATTGTTATGCGCATCGCGAAGCAGGAACACTTTAACTTTTTAATTGGCACAAATAAGACACGCTCCGAACAAAAACTAGGACCTTCAAGAATTCACCATGTCGTATTACCAACCTCAAGGATCTCTGGGCACTGGGTCTGGGCTTCACCAACCTTCTGGCCAGTTTGCATTCCCTCAGGGATCGATGTCCTTCCAGGGGACCACCAGTGGGGGAGGGTCTGAGGCCATAGGAATTAGTCCCGATCCCTTGCCCTCTGGATTGTTTAATGCTCTGTCTACAAAGGGCTACCCACACGAACCACCTTTGTTAGAGGAGATTGGGATCAATTTCGACCACATCATCACGAAGACAAAAATTGTTTGCAATCCCGCCAGTTCGAGAAATGTGTTATCCGATGAAATTTTGAACGATGCTGATTTAGCTGGCCCACTGATCTTCTTCCTCCTATTTGGACTATGTTTGCTGTTGGCGGGCAAAGTGCATTTTGGGTATATCTACGGGGTGGCCCTATTTGGTACCGTGTCCTTACATAACTTATCGAAGTTTATGGGGAATAACGAATCTGGATCTCCAGCGAGATTGCAATTCTTCAACACTGCGTCCGTACTAGGCTACTGCTTTCTACCCCTATGCTTTTTGTCACTCATCGGAGTATTTCTCAGCTTAGACAACACTGTAGGTTACACTCTGGGATCGATATTTGTCTTTTGGAGCACTTGGTCCTCCTCTGCATTTTTAAACCTTTTACTACAACTACATGCTGCTAGGGCATTGATTGCCTACCCATTGCTAATCTTTTACACCGTCTTTGCCCTAATGGCAATCTTTGTATAGATGGAGCTATAGCTTCAAGAAAACTGTATATACGGTCAATTGAATCATTCCGGAGCCGGGGTGCTCCTGCCAGCGTTCATCTTTTTGTTGTTGATTGTAGGGAGTGACAGTTTATTTCAATCAAAGTAATTTGTTAAATAAGCTGGTGAAACAATTTCAACAAAGTGGGCAAAGGCAAAATGATTCGCCGATATGTGGGTAAGTGTCGATTTTACTCTCAATTATCGCACGTAACCACTCCTATTTTCTATCCCAACGCCAAACCGCATCTGGGTCACCTTTATTCGAGCTTGATCTGCGATGTATTCCACAGATGGCAAGTAATGCAAGGCAAAGAATCCCTTTTCACTACTGGGACAGATGAACATGGGCTCAAGATTCAGTTAGCAAGTGAGAAAAATGGATACAAAAACCCAAAGGATTTCGTAGACAAGTTACGTGAAGATTTTGTTCAGCTGGATGGAATCTTTAACATTCAGTACACCAGATTTATAAGGACCACGGACTTAGATCACATTGCGAACGTGGCCAAATTATGGAAGTTGTGCTACGATAATGGTTACATTTACCAAGGTGAACACAAGGGTTGGTATTCCGTCTCTGATGAAACTTTTTATCCAGAATCTAAGGTAGTCGAAGATCCTATAAACGCAGGGAAATATCTCAACACAGAAACAAATAATGAAGTGGTGTATCATTCAGAGAAAAACTACTTCTTTAGACTTTCCCAGTTCAAAGATAAGTTGATCAGTTACATCAAGGAAAACCCAGGCTTCATATATCCAGAAAGTAAGAGAATACAAATTCTAAACGAACTGCAAAATAATTGTTTGGAAGACCTTTCCATCTCAAGGCCTTGCTTTCGTCTCAAATGGGGGATTGATGTTCCAGGAGATAAAAGCCAAAAAATGTACGTGTGGTTCGATGCACTTTGCAACTACTTGACCTCCATTGGCGGTATCGATGCGGTCCTTAAGAACAATTTAATTTCCAAACTCCACACCAGGGCTCAGATTCATTTACCTCGCCAGTGGTGGGAAAACACTACTCACGTTATCGGCAAGGATATCATTAGATTCCACACCATATATTGGCCCAGTTTTTTAATGGCCGCAGGATTGCCATTACCAAGGCAAGTGGTAGTCCATAGCCATTGGATTTGCAATGGCACGAAAATGTCCAAAAGTTTAGGCAATGTTGTAGATCCGCTCTTAATGCAGAAACATTATGGTTCGGATTTCATGAGATGGTTTTTATTGGAAAATTCTCAATTAGAGGAAGATGGTGATTTTCAAGAAGACAAATTGTTTTCTTTAACAGAAATGTTTGCATCAAAATGGGGAAATCTGGTGAATAGATGTTGTAGTGCTAAATTTAATTTGCATCGTGCTGTAAAGTACTATGCCGCAGAAAAAAACCCTTTGAAACTTGATGGCAATGATGCTTTGCAAAAGGATATGGAAAGATTACTAGAGAATGTAAACAAATTGCCTGCTATAATCAGTGAAAAAGTTGAGAGTTTCCAAATGGCATCTGCACTGAGACATGTATGGTCAGTTGTGAACGAGGCCAACGCCTTTATGCAAAATTCCAAGCCCTGGGCTAGGGAGCGAATAGAACAAGATGCAATTATTTTTACTTGCGTAGAGACATCTCGTATTCTTTCAATATTGTGCCAACCAGTAATACCTGAATTGGCGGCTGACCTTCTGGATCATATCGGTGTCGCAAAGGAAGACAGGTGTGCAGCATTTGCACAAATTGGTATGGATACCAACTACGGGGTTGGCTCAAATACTAACGGTAGAAAAGTGCCGATTGAAAGAGTGACTAAAAGACAAATTTGAAGTGCTTTGAGTAGATAAATTTTTATACTTGTAAATAGCAGTAAGAATAAGAACAGGGGCGCAGCGATACTTATGATAACTCGATATTCATGATTTCTGTGTCCAAAGTCTTTAAATCGAGCAGAATAATCGAACCAGTAGAACTGAAATTTGGTACCGATATAATTTTAACTTTTCCCCCTTCCAAGTCTACTTCTCTAGTTGCAAAATGAGGTTGGTTTCCCACAAGATACACATGGGGCCACTCTGTGAGTGTGAATGGATCAGCTTCTTTGTATGGGTAAGTCCATAATGTGTCAGGTGCAGTGGGTGCCAAATTCTGCCACCTCATTGTACATTCCATTAGATCAAGTCTGTGACTAGCCGTGTCCTCCATTTGGGAATCCTGCTCGTCAAGCTGGTAAGGAATAATGTATTTACAAATGTCGTCGATGTTTTGCCCTGCCACTGCTAAAATATCTAAACCTTCAACGTTAAATTTGTAAGGATTTGTCACCAAATTTAAAATCTTTTTGTTCACTTCATTAAAAAACGGCCTTAAGGAATCCCTAAACAAGGCTCTATGAAGCGGTTGTTGCGGCAATGATTTATCACTGGGATCCTTGGCCCCGGGCATCAAGTCAACAGGAATCGATTGTAATATATTGCTCAAAAATTTGCCAAACTCCTCCAAACAATTAATCATTTCACCAGGACTACCCTCATCCACTCTTGCTTCCACTGAGTCCCCCAAAATGACAAGTTTCGCTATGTTCAAGGCCTCATCACCAATGCACATTCGTCCCATTAAAAATTCCTGCAAAAGTTGCAATTTTAACAGGCGACCAGGTGATGTTGTATTTATGTTGAGCCCAGATATGAGTGCCAATTTCTTGTTCTCACCAACTTTTGGCAAGGGCTTCTGAGGTAATCGTGTGGGATAACATATATCCAGCACTTGAAAAGTGCCTGCCTCTGCTTCCATTCCTAGGACACCGATTACAACCCCCGTAACGAAAGGCGTTTTTTTGATGTAATCACCAACAAGCAAGACTCGGCCACTTTCATCTTCTAACATAATTTCATCGCTACCTTCTACATCGGTATAGCTCTTGGTGAGGTCTGGGGCCCCATAAGTATCATTAATGACTTCTTCCAAGACGTTTGGTTTATACTTCATCTCGCAATAAATACTTCCAATTGCCCAGCAAGGTTCGCCTGCGTGTATATCAAGAACTTTTTGCTTCATGACCACTGGTTTACCTTTGAGTTTGAAGTCGTCATTCCACTTCTTAAAACACTCCTTCTTAACACGTTCTTTCATTGCGTTCAATCGGTGCTCATACATGTGGTAAAATTGAACATTGTAGTTTCTAGAAGCCGCCGGCAGTTCAAACGTATTGTGATCCTCGTAATTTTCGACAACTGATGCCCTAGGCCGACCTTCAGGATCTTGAGGACGCTTCCCACTTTGTTACACGTTAGTCCTGACCAAACTGCCATTGTCATTTCAATAACCAAGTTTCCACATACTTGAATTTCTGCAAAAGGGAATCCATGGCTCAAAGTATTTAAGTAAACTCCTCGAATTGGACCCTTTTACAATTGAGCACTTACGTACTGTACGGCCAGTTAAGGTTTCGAAGTGCTTTGTATTAACACGGGAGCCATCGTTCGAAAATCATGCTCAAATGTAAAATGTAAAAAAAAAAAATTTAAGTTAATTATGTATGCAATGAGAACTTAACCACTAGAAGACGGAAGGGTAGAGGATGAATAGTTCTCCACCACAAAGCCCCTACTAGTATTTTCGCCTGCCTCAATTATTGTGTCAGGATCACCGTATTCTGAAGTAAGGAACTTCTCCAGAGCTCGATAATGCCAAGGTAATTTATCAAAGATGTCAGAATCTTGGTGTCTAACGCTGATTTTCCTTTTGATGCGCTCGATTTGCTCGGGATTCTCCAGCTTAATGCGCTCTCTCTTGTATTCACTAACCTCTGGAGTGTGACCCACACTCATTCCGACTTTTACAAGCGTTTCGATACCATCAACAGTATTCCTGGATAGATCCGTATCGAACAAAATCCTTTCTGCCGGCATCACAACAACGATCGTCGACCCTCCAAACTTGAAATATCCCAACTCTTGGCCTCGAGTAACGAAATCTCCTTTCTTGCAGCTTAGCACGATTGAGCCCACCATCATGGCACCAATGGGGATGCAGAGTAACGTACCAAATTCTGGAGACTCGATGGGGATCACTACCCTAACGTTTTCACAAAATACGTCGAGTGAACTCCGAACTGCCATCGGATTAACCGTATAGTATTCACCGTCAATGTAGATTGGTTTTCCTATGGTGCCATTACAGGGACAATGAAATCTGTGGTAATCTTGTGGAGCCAGCCGGAATACTGCGATGCTACATGACCTGTCATTAAACATCTCCGGACAATAATCCCTTGTGAGCCTAGGTAAAGTAAAACTTGATCCCTTTATCCAAATCTCCTTCGACTGCTGTACACTGGCGAAAACAGTACATCTCGAATCCGCCGGTGATACAAAAATTTTGCCACTATCCCCCTCTGGAACCCTAGTTCCAGGTTTCAATTTCCTGTAAAAAAACTCGTTAAAAGTTTTGTATTCACATTTTTCACACTCTGAAATGTTCAAAGAATGATATTTGATGAAGGATTCAATCTGTCTTGTAGATGAGGGATCGTCAAACTTTCTGCCCTGTCTGATGGAAAGCGTCTTGAGCAATTGCCTGAAATTCTTGGACTGTTTACCCTTACCGTTATAGATAATTCTCATGCCCAACTTCACATGGGCGCTAATCTTTTCTTCAAGAATAATACCGGTATCTCTATCTTGTACCAAAATGTTAGCATTGTTTGAGCCCAATGCATATTTGCCATACGTGAGCTTGATTAAAATCTTGGAATACCACCTTTTGGATGCAAAATCTGAAGAGACGTATGCAGGCTTCAAAAGCTTGCATTTTTTTTCATCCGAGCAAATGGCAAAATGGGTAATCAAATCGTTCTCCACAACTAGTTTGGAGTTCATAGTATTTCGGCTAGGTTTACAAGATCGAGCGCACTTGGGGCACTTCCAAACATTTTTGAAACCTGCTGATTGGTTCCATGTTTGTAAATATTCGATCAATTCATCTTTAGTAATGCATGCGCCGGTCCAGGGCAACCTGTGGAAGTGTGCGAAAAATTGGCAAACTTCTTCAACTGTGAAAGACCCAATCTTGTCCAAGTAGGACGATAATTGAGCAATGTCAAATGTTTTTAGTGTGGTCCCCATCTCAACTGCATTTTGCCAAAAAAATTTCTTTAAAGTAGCGTAAGGAACAAATCTTACTTTTATCACTAATCTCGGAGATTCGCCTCGTGTCTTACACCTCACCAATTCCAAAGGCAGTTCAAGGGAGATTTTCCGTTGGTCATCTTGTTTCGCTTCCATCATTTCAGACCACGACAAGTGACACCTCGCTACTTTGTTGTTATATGAGAAGGCATCTTTGTCCATTACATTGAAATGAAATCCAAAATGGGTTTCATCTGGAAAAACTTCAAAAGCTGCACATTCATTAAAGACAGGGTTTAAGGTATGTTTTTTCCAGGAAGTTTTGAAAACTCGTCTTCCAAACACAGCAATCACAAAAGGGTCCATATCGTATTTTCTTCTGGAAACCCTTGTTCTTGATGAGGGCAACCCTTTAATGCTCTTAATCTCCATAAAGACGACACCAGCCGCATGCTGCTTTTTCGAGAGTTTGTAGTTGGCCCAATTGGACAAATACATTGATTTAAGCTTATTATCGTGATTTCTTTCACTTAAATTTTTCAGACGACCACCGAATCTGTTAATTGTAATGTCGGCCGTACTATCGTCTTCATCTTCACTATACTCATCCATGGTATCCGTTTCATCTTCTGCATCTTCTTCGTCGGCAAAGCGGGTGGTGTCCTTTATTTCATCGCTAAAAGCCAATGTATTCAGAGGAGGCAGCGCCGGGACTTCTTCAGAGCCCATTACGTCGTACTCGTCCAAGACAGACGCCATCGAATTTAAATTGACTCCCTGCGAACTAAAAGCTGCTTCGTCACTGTCGTGGGACTGGAATGGTAATAAAAGATCATAATCTGAATCCATGGGATTAAAATCACCCGCCTCGTCCTCCTCGGAATACTCCACGTAAGAATCATACTCCTCATCATCCTCATCAACATTATTGTGATCTGGCTTATCCAGGTCGGAAAGCGATCCATTAACTGGCTTGGTAGAGGAGGAAGAGGATTGTGTCTTCTTCAAACTTTTTTCGTACCTTAATGTCGCCAATAGACTATTCCTCCACTCGTTATATGCGTGCTCCGTAGTATCTTGCTTCCTTTGAGACACCAAACTGAACCCAAGCTCTACCTCCCCATAGGACCCATCGCTTTTACCCATAGTGTGCCGCCTTCTATCGTAAATTTTATACCAGGCAGGGGGTATAGTAAATTCTGCCCCCTGGTTCTCTTTGAACAACTCTAAGAGTGAAAGCTTTGCCTCCCCAACATACAAATACTTTCTCTGCCTAAGAGAAGACTTTTTACCCTGAGACTCCACATCTGCACTACTGTTCTGAGAACTCCGTGTCACATTGGCTGCATTACTACTCACTTCACTGAAGTCCCCAGAGCTATACCCGCGACTAACGTCTTGAGTCGTAGCAGAGCTGGAGGGAAGCGCATCGTAAATGATTATACGTACCCATTCAGAGGTGGGCTTTCTGGGCAACTTGATCTTCAATTCTTCGTCCCATTTTGTTTTCTGATGCCTCAACTTACTAGTCCTCTTGCTATTGAAAGAATCAGTAGTAACCAGACATATTGGATTGCACTCGAAATCACGGAACAGGTCTACTGATCTTACTTGAATAACTTTAACTTTAAGGTCCAAGCTTGGCTTGCTAGAAGACTTCCTCTTTCTGCCCTTCACGAAAACCATTTTAAAAGAAAGTTACAAAAAGCAGCCAATTGGCTGAACAAAATGGAGTCAGATGGCCTCGAAGTCCAACTTCCCTTTTTTATGGCTTGGATTTATGCTAAGCAATTTGCGTGCTGTGGTCTTTTTTTTGATCAAAACATAATGTTAGAAAACTCCATGTATATGATCAACTTGTGATAAACACTCATTCTGCCAAGAGTAGGGAAAAGGGAAAAATCGATCGTTGTCGTAGAAATGAGGTTTCGAGTGGCCATGTGATCACAAGACCGGCGACCGAGGAGTGGGTGCGACCACGGGTGGTTAGAACAAATAGAGAGCGTTAAACGAACTGTTACCTATATGCAACTAAGCGATCATTTTAATATGTTGTATGCCTCTTCTGACGGTACTTCCATGTGCGCAGCGTCTTTTAAAATTGTGAGATCTGAGTCAATTTATGAGAGGGAGAAATTAAAAGATGAGCCTATGAAAACCGTCTAGAACCTCTCTATCTTCAGAAAATATTTGCTAATCTAACAATGCTTGGGAACGAATGGTTGCTTGTAATAGTAGATAAAAATCAATATCCGTATTTGTGGCCGTAACTCTGTCCCTATAATATGAAAAGTTCGATTTATTACAGTTTACTGCGACCAGAAGAAATAGGACTAAAATATTGTGTCTTGTCTGCCTTGCCCGATGTTAGTAGGGACACTGGAAATGTCAATATACAAAAGCTAGTAAGAAATACGTATTTTCGCACAGGTCATTCCTAAAAAATTTCTATTATTTAATCAAGATATTAATCGCGATAGGCTAATAATAACACAAGAATTTTTGTCTTTAGGATCTTCCATGATGTTGTCTGTCCTTAAAATTTTCTCACTGTAATCGCAAACAAGAGCGATTGTTTCTTTAACGCTAGGGTTCACTCAGGCTTTCCGCTTCATATTTGTTTGCAGTAAGTTGGAATTTGCACTTCCGCGATCGAAATTTAAAGGCATCTTTTCACTAGAAAGTTACAGTCCAAACGCATACAAAAAAGCGACAAGTTGGCTACACAAGGGCCCTCTTTAAGAATCAACCAGGCTTAAATGACAAAACAACAGGCCATAGAATATGCTGTCACAAGGATCCCAGACATTCTACCTCTAGAAGAGTCAGATGTGAAGGCATTATGCGATCAGGTCTTAATAACTGCAAATGGCAGCCCTGATACCATCGCAGAAGGTTTTTTAGATATACTGGGGCACAGTGATCTTTCCTTTGATTTTGTCATTGGGTTCAATAGCATTTTACCATTAGAAGAGGACAAGCCTAAGGTTCAGGTACAGCCAAAGGTAATGAAGGAGAAAGGGCCCGCAAAACCAAACGTTCAAGAAAAAAAAGCTCCACTTCTGCCGTCGAGGAACGTTGAAAGAAAAAAGAAGGGACAAGGAAAGTCAAAGCAGAAGGAGAACAAGACAGGGAGGGGCCAGCTTCTACGAGAAATCGATGAAGTCTTCAAATTTTTGGAACAAGAACCCGATCGAAAAAATGCTCAAAAGTTTGCATGCAACTGCCAAGGAAACCGTCATCCTCTTTTTGAAGTGGCACCAAATTGTTTGTCCTGTGGAAAAATCATCTGCATTCGCGAGGGCCTTCATTTGATCGGTTGTTCCAACTGTGGTGAAGACTTCATATCTTTGGAAGAAAAATTAAAGATTTTGAAGTTATTGAAGCAGGAGAAAGATGAATTGGAAAATGGTCCCGTCAAACCAGAGCCAACGGAAAAGCAACGTGCTGGTAAGGGAAAATCTGGGAAATCTTACAAGATTTCTACAGGTATTGGTACCAACCTGTTCACGGAACAAGATAAATTGTTTGACTTATTAGAAAGGCAGAAGCAAAGAGAGAAGAAGCGTGAAGAAGTTTTAAGGACTAAGGAAGATGCTGAAAGGCAGGAAGAGCAAAATAAAGTTGCCAAAGAAAGAGAGGAGTCTATGGACCCCGAGTTGGCACAAGCGCAAGAAAGGCTAGACAAGCTTTTATATTTTCAAGATACTTCAGCTGAGCGTACTAAAATTATAGACAATGTGAGTGACTTCAGTCTGACTGGCGAACATAATCTCTGGGGAAGTGCTCGTGAGCGTGCGCTGATGCTAAAGAAACAGCAACGCAATTTGCGAAAATGGCAAAAGATGGAGAATGAAAGAAATGGTCGGCGCGATAAGTATGTGGTGAGTATGGACATTGGTCCTAATGGCAAAGTGACTTTAAAAGAAGCACAAAAGGATAGAGGGGGTGCTGTGGCACACTCAGATGATGATCTTAGTGACGTGAGTGACGAAGATGATTTACAAGATCTCAAGACTATACGTGGTTTGAAAGAAGGGATAGACGAAGACAGAAAAAATGCCAGTTCCAAATTAGAGTCCAACGTTTGGGACTATGAACGTGATAAAAAACAATTTAAAAGACCAGTTTATGTGGGCCAGGAAAGTGAGGACGAAGGAGTAGCTAGACAACAAGAGGACTTCAGGAAGCCGAGAGTCCAAGCTGATGACAGCGACGAAAATTTCTGGGACAGAATTGCCTGAATGAGTGATTGATTAATTGATAAATATGTGATGGATTCTGCTGATAAATTTATAATGTATGCGGGGCTCTTCTTCTTTCTTTCATTGAACATCAAAAATGGGTAAAAATTGCCCTATGACTAGCAAAGGTATGTTGAAATTATCTCTTCGCGCGGTCAAACAACATGCACACTTCAAATAAGCATCATTGTTTAGCAGCAAATTGCATTCGCTGTATACAGCTTGATCATTTTTGGACCCGGTCTTACCGCTCCCTTTAGGCCCAAATGCAAGGGCGTCGTGAAATAGGTCGTAATACTCTAGAACGCTTTGATGATCCAAAAACTCAACAATGAATTTCCTCTCATCCAGTAGGTCTCTTTTGCAAAACCCAGTTAAAGAGCAGAACTCATTACTCACATATAAAATTTCTCCGGATCGTCTCCATATACATATTGGAGTACAATTGACCAGTGTACTCATGTTTTCGAATTCCAGAAGCGTTCGCTGCAGGGTGACTTCTTGTAGTAACAAATCCTCTTCGATCATGTTGGAGGTCAACGCAACAAACATGGGCATATACCGTTCCCCAATGGATTTTGCAATCTGTTGTAGCTGCTCACGTCTGACCCAAAGGTTTTTCTTGTGCTGCTCATCGTCACTGCACGGCACCCATTTTCCGTTTTGCAGCGAGTAGTAGTTGCCCAGAAACATTTTATGCAAACAATGTAGTAATTCTTTATATGCTTCCCTATAGTTATGTGGTTTTATCAAATGCCTTTTGTCAAACAGATCCTTTGGCGTTTTGATAAGTTGGCGTAACCTGAAGGGCGTCAACTCAGGCTCTTGGCCGTATTGTTGCAGTTGGGGAGATAGTTCTTCGCTACCCGAGGGTTTGTTTCCCGTTGAACCAGTGCTACCAGTTTGAACCATGTCTAAGGAAATATATGGCCTTGAATCAGTCCTATGCAGCCTGGAACCCGGGTCCAAATACTGAAACATATGGGATGAGCTAGACCCCTTGGACGGGATTTTTTCTTCCATTGGAAGGAACCGCTCATCTGCTAAAACAGGTTCATTTGGAACAACCTCTGAAACCAACCCAGTGAAATGTTCTAGCTTCATATACTCGTCGTTTGTCCACATGCTGCCAAACTTCCATTGAGAATTCAAATTATCGTCTCCTTCAAGCCGACTAACATCTGCAATAAGTACATCTGGCACTTCTCGCATATCGGAGGAAAAATTTTCGGTACTTTCCATCAACTCAGGTTCCATGGAATTCTCCTCTTCACCAGTGGCAGACTTTTTCCTCCGTTTTTTTACTTTATCCCTGCACAGCAACGCAATATTCCTTTTAATGCAATTTTGACAGGGCCTGCCCACGTCACATTGCAAATGCTTTTCGTGACAAAACCCACATGCAGTATGGATGGGCCTCCTGGTCTCTTTCAACTCTAATGGTAACTTTTTCGTCATTTCCGACTCCTCTGGATCTTTGGCCCAACTTGCGACATGAACAAAGCGCCTACAGACTTGGCGGATCGAGCTGCGCTAAGATTTATTACTTGACCAAAACTGATCCCACCAATCACCCTCCTTACTGCCTTGATTTTCCTTTTCCTTTATTATTTAATCTTTTATTCTTTTCAGACTTGTTCTTTATAAATTGTACATTAGATATTGACACAACTACGATTATTTTTCAGAAGGATTCAAATTCGTGTGGGGAAAAAAAAAATTGACACTAAGAATAACTTGCACTAGTAATTGAACTCGTTGGAGCTCTGCTTGAGAGCCAACCTGGCCATCTGCAGCATTCTATCCTTTCCAGTTTCCTTGGGACCTGTTTTTGCCTGAGCGCCCTGTTTAGAGCTCTGTTTAGAGCTCTGCTGAGCCAAAGTCTTCGGACGTTCTCTGAGGGCAAAGCTTTTAGCCAGGTGGCCCAAATGTAGGCATTTGATGTTGAAATATGGCCTTTCTACTGCTATATGAGTAGCGTATGCTCTAATGTGACTGGTAAAAGCTTTGACAGCGAGTGATTTGAGTGTCTGGTCTTCAAGGACCCTTCGTTCGACATTGAGATGCCAAGTGGTGGCATTGCTGTCCCAGGAATCCTCCTTTTTCTTTGAGTCGTCTTTTTTCTTCAAGTCATCCTTCTTCTTCGAGTGTTCCTCTCTATCATTCTTGTTCACACTTACAGCCTCGAAAGAAGGCTTTAGTATATCTTGTTCGTATTTGACCAGTTTCCAGCCCTTGGGGTGATAGCGTTTGATCAAATTCAAATACCCCTCTTCCTCACCAGGCAGCAGAAACAGCAGAGCTTCACCGCTCTGGCCAGCACGAGCGGTACGGCCAATTCTATGAAGGTGATCCTCTGTCGAGAAAGGTGGATCCATTTCGATGACAGTACCAACATGAGGTAGGTCAAGACCTCTGCTGGCAACATCTGTACAAAACATGATTTTGTGTTTTCCCTTGGTAGTTTCGTCATCACGGGAGAAGTGTTCTAGTGTAGCCGTACGCATCGGTTGGGAAAGTGAGCCGTGCAATTTGTAAATGATAGTACCAGGATCTTTGTCGTTTGCGAAGCTGGGTAAAATACGGTTGCCCTTCGTTAGAGATCGTACCGTATCGCTTACAAGGTTGCGAAGATGCCCATCGCTCGAGGAAAATACCTCGTAGTGGAATTCAACGCTGTCAGAGCAAGACAAGAAAACCATCGTACGGCAAGTAGCCTCGGAACCCTGCTGATCTCTTGCAATAGCATCAAGTTCACCAGCTAACGTCACTAGCCTTAGTTTAGGCGGTACGATGGCAATTTTTTGCACCAGTTGATCAGGTACTTCAGCCACTGAGCTGCTGTTTTCAAGTTCGCGGTTGCTCAAAAGCTTGTAGTCTTGCAAGGCCACATCCCCCAGTTTCTTCACACCACCTTTCAGGGTTGCACTGCACAAAATATGCACGATACGGGAAGGAAGCGGCGGAAAAGTGCTGTAATCTGGCTCAAAACCATGCAAAATCCTAAGTATCTCTGAAATCGTCTCTTCAAAACCAAGTTCCATCAACTTGTCGCCTTCATCCAGTACCACGTATCTTAGTGAAGGGCTGAACTGTTCACGTATCACCTTTGTGTTTTGTAAGTGATCCAAAATACGTCCTGGGGTCCCCACGATAAAATTACAACCTTTGCGCAACCTTGCCTTTTCTGACTTCTTACGTTCACCACCGATCAAAAGGCAAGGAACTAAATAGTGACAACAATTTGCAATCATCATAGCCACAGAATATATTTGGGATGCCAATTCACGAGTGGGGGCCACAATGAAGGCGAAGCAACCTGACTTGCGGTCTACCCTCATTTCCATGCCCAAGATGCGTGAAAATATAGGTAATAAATAGGCAAGCGTCTTACCAGACCCAGTCTGCGCATTAATGAACAAGTCCCTATCTTTTCCCTTCCAATTCGACAGTAAATGTGAAAGGACTAACTTCTGAATGCTCGTAGGTTTTTGAATTTTCATCTTTCCTTGTAAATGGGCCAATAGCGGTTCTTGAACTCCAAGTGCCTCAAAGGAATCCCCCGTCAAGGGTGCATTAGATGGGTTTTGCACGGTAGTCTCATCACGTTTGTTGGTATTGACAGCGGTGGCGATTTCACGATTAGAGGTAAACAGCGATGAGACGACTTGGCTATTCACATTCAGATTTTGTCTTCCATCGCTCTTTGCCTGAGTAGCAATCACAGTTTTCTCGTTAGAAAGTTGCTTCTCTGTACTGACTGTTTCCTCTTCGGATGGCTCGATCCTTCTCTTTTTGCTGGAAGGTCCTTCGATCATCATCTTCATCCTGCGGCGGTCCTTCCACTTTCCACCAGTAATCTTAGGTGTAGCTTTTTTACCAGTACTTCCACCATCTTCAGTGGTCGTAAAATTCATGAGCATCATATCATCGTCACTCATCTTCGGCGTAATACTTTCTGAATCTTGTATTTTGAAGTAGGCGATGAGTTCCTGTATTTTGTTAAACTTCTGCTCATCGCTTTTGAAAAATTTCATCAACCCAAAATATTGATGAATTCAAAATTAAAGGAGCTGCGAAGTCATCTCAAAGGAACACATTTTAATTGACGGAAATGATTGCAGAACAGGCGAATAAACTGTTCGTTACCGAGGAGGAGGATGTTACACCAGAGCCCTCCATTATGGGTGTTGAAGTTGACGCAGAGGGCGATATTGATCTGCAAGGTGAAGAGGATTTGGAAGGGGAAGACGCCGTAATCCAGGAGCTCCCATTGAATCTTGCCGGTAAAAATGAGATCTTACATATTTTCCAGTATGCGAACAAGCCCAAGAGAGTTGGAAGGAGGGCGGCTGAACATCCTTTCATCTCAGCAGCCAGATACAAGAGCGCTTCTTCAGTATGGGAACTCGATATTCCTCTGGACGAGACTGCCTTCTATAACAAGGATAAGGCTGATGGTGAATGGTCAGATGCCAATACTCAGACTCTGAGAGGTGTCGGTGTGGAGAGTGATGGCCAATATGCCGGTTTCGTAGCTGACGGTCAGATATATTTGACGCCAGTCGAAAAGATTACTCAACTGCGACCCAATTTTAAATATATTGATGCTCTAGGTCAGCAGCGAAAGCAGGATGACTCGAATAAGAATATCAATCCTGCATCCCAGAAGGCACAAGTTATTACCATGTCTGTAAAAAGTGTGAATGACCCTGTACAAAACAGACTCGCAGGATCGCTGTTAGCACATAAAGTGGAGGAAGAGGAAGAGTTTGCCGATTTGACGTGGGTGGAAGATGCATATGAGCAGTTCAAGGAAGCAACGGTGGCAGACTCGTCCGCTCATGCACTAAAACCGGTGGGTAACGAGCAAGATTATTTAGAGAATTTAGTATGAAATTATTATTGTACATTATCTATAAATCATGGCAACAGGGAGTGCTTCGCAATTGCAAGACCCTTTCTTGTTCGGTGTTATTCAATCGTACCACATCTTGATCAGCTCTTCGCTCACTGCACTGGGCGTCAAAACACCTAAATCTGTGATCAAAGCAGTGATATACTCCTGAGCCGTGTAATCGAGAGTGGGTCCACTAAGAGGTTTCTCAGTAGGCCTAGAAAAGTCTAGGGACTCTTCGGGCAGGGACAAGTCGTCCGGCGATAGGGGGAACATACGAACGAACTTGTGGCACTCAGTGACAATATAAAACGGTTTACGGGCGTTTTTAGCAAGCACGCCCACGGAATAGGTACCAACTAAATTAATTACGCCGCCAGACTCTGCAACACCCTCAGCCCCCACAAATACTTTATTCACTTGATCAATGACACTGCCCACAGCACTATCTACCACCATTATTACAGGAATACCCCTTTCCTTCAACAATGAATACAGTTGCATACCTTGGGAAGTGGGCCTTGATTCGGTCACCACGCATCTAAACCTGATAAACTTCTCTGCCGCATATTTGAACAATGCAAAGACAGCTCTCGAAAAACCATGTACCAGGATAATGTCATCATCTGCAATGAATTGAACACCGATCTGCGCAATCTTTGTACGAGACATCTTGGATCTAGAGACGAAAAGTTGACCATTTTCAATCAAATGCTGCTTGCAACTCTCCCAATCACCGTAGATGTGCGTGTTCCTTAACACAAAGCGCATGAAAATATCACAACCGGCCCTTAAAGAGATAGAATTGGGAATAGAATCCGTTAAATCTTTTGCAGCAGATTTGATTGTGTTGATCATCTCCGCAGCAGTCTTAGGATTTTTCACTCGCAGCAGAGTAACTAGCGCTTCAATGGCAGCTATGGGCATTGTTATATCAGGATCTTCCTCCAAAAATTTCAAATAAGTATCAGTGATGCTAAAGTCAGACATGGTGGGGGTCAATAATTCTCCTTGCTCTTTTTTTTGGTTTGACTATAGATATTTTAGCTAATCAAGTTAAATGATTTTTTCATCAGCGAAAAAAATTGGACGAGATGAGCTGAAGTACAACTTTCAAAGAAAGATGTGACCGGATCTAATACACAGTAAATGTACTTCTTGGGGTGAGGCAGTTATGTTATTCCGGATATTTGGCTCCTTAAGGTCGTATACCACCAGGGCGGATCTCTCCAAATTAAGAAACATTGGTATTATAGCACATATTGATGCAGGCAAAACTACAACCACTGAACGCATGCTTTATTATTCCGGTAAGATTAACAGAATCGGTGATGTAGACCAGGGCAATACAATTACAGATTTTCTGCCTCAAGAGAGGTCGCGAGGCATAACAATTCAAAGCGCGGCAATCTCTTTCAATTGGCAACAAAACTACAAGATCAATTTGATAGATACCCCAGGCCACGCTGATTTCACTTTTGAAGTAATTAGAGCTGTTAAGGTTCTAGATGGCTGCGTAACGATTTTAGACGCCGTGGCTGGTGTAGAGGCTCAAACTGAGAAAGTATGGAAACAATCGCAGGATATCCCAAAAATCTGCTTTATTAACAAGATGGATCGTGATGGAGCTGGTTATAGCAGAACCGTCAAGGAATTGATTACCAAAATGAAGACTAAGGTGGCTTTAATAAACATGCCATATTTTAGATACGATCCCAAGACGCAGACAAATACGTTTGAAGGTGTGATCGATTTGGTGAACCAAAAAGTTTTGAAATGGGACTGCCAAGATCCAGACCGCGTGGAGGTGATTGAAGCATACGAAACATCCGAGGAGTGTTCACACCAGTGCTTAAAAGGTAGAGAATCTTTAGTGGAAACATTGGGAGAATTTGATGAAAACCTCGTGGAATACTTTTTGGAGGAAGCTGAAAATGATTATTCACGGATTCCAGCCGATCTGCTTAACCAATCAATAAGAAGAGCTACACTGGCGCAATATGTAACGCCTGTCCTATGCGGTGCATCTTTCAGGAACATCGGTATCCAACCGTTGCTTGATGCAGTAGTCAATTATTTACCCTCTCCCTTGGAAGCTAGGGTTCCTGCGGTTAATCATGAGAACTTACCGATGAAGCATGATCCCGCAGTTGGTATACTAATTAATGGCAATAAGAAGCTCTGCGTTGCGTTCGCCTTTAAAGTGATCACAGACCCTATTAGAGGAACGATGATTTTCATCAGGGTGTATTCTGGAGTTTTGAATAGCAACAACACCGTTTACAACTGTACTAGGAATAACAAGTTTAAGCTAGGAAAATTGGTCCTGCTGCACGCAAACGTTTACGAAGAGACTTCGAAGTTGTACCCTGGTGAAATCGGTGTGCTTACCGGTGCTACTGTGGCGGACAATGTAGCCACAGGCGATACAATTGTGACCCATTCGATCAAAAAAGACGGTCTCAAATCACTGGACAAGAACGCTGAGTTAACTTTGAAAATCAACCCAATTAAAGTGCCACCTCCCGTCTTTGTAGTTTGCGTGGAACCCAAAACACTGGGGAACAAGAGGGCCATGGAAGAAGCTCTAGATATTATTGTTAAAGAGGATCCGAGTCTCGTTGTCTCCAAGGACGAAGAGACAGGGCAAACTTTATTGGGTGGCATGGGCGAGTTGCATTTAGAGATCGCTAGAGACAGGTTATTGAATGATTTACATGCAGAAGTGCACATTGGTAGAGTAATGGTGTCGTACAAGGAATCAATCAATTCGCCCACGGTGGAATCCACTGCTGCAAATGCCACCGGTTGTCGCTTCACTTTATCTATATCACCCATCCCACTTGATGTACCTGTGGAAGATACTATCGCCTCTTCTCCTGACAACGTTACATGGTATTCACTTGGCAGCGATAACAATTATCTCGTTATCGAAAATCACATGTCGTATAGACTAGATCAGTGGAACTTTCAGATCCCGTACAGTGCAGTAGTGAACGCCCTTATGTCCAGTTCCATTGCAGCATTCCAGAAGGGGGGGAAGGTGGCCAATTTCCCACTTCATTCCTGTGCTGTCAAGCTGAAGGGAGATTGGCAAATACCGTTGGACTTGGAGAGCGTTGCAGAAATCTTGCCACTCACAAGGCATCTAATATCTCGAAACTTGGATTCTTTGCCAGAAGAAGAGTATTCTGTGCTGGAGCCATTGATGAGCCTAGAGGTGAGTGCTCCTCAGAAGGACATCGGCTCCGTGATGCAGGACCTCACCGGCGCCAGGAAGGCCAATATTTTGTCCATTGACGACGAACACGAGGTGGAAGGCTCCTGCGGAGGCCTCACCAGCGTAGACTACCACAGAATGGCCCAAAATCAGTACTTGCCACCCGATATAACACTGAAAAATGCTCAATTGGGTGAAGCGGGTGGCAGCTACAAGATCATTAGGGCGTTGGTCCCGCTGAAAGAAATGGTCGCTTACACCAATAAGATCAGAAGTTTGACTCAAGGCAGAGGCACATTCTACATGGAGTATCATGGTGTAGACAGAGTGACCCAGGACCGCTTAGATTCTGTAATTAACGACTGAACTAGTAAATAGCTTGTAAATATATATACCGCTGTCGACTCTCGAATAGATCTGCAAGCGAGTTAAGTAGCTTGAAAAGTGGCTCCAGGTCCACGATGATTCAACTCGATTTCCGAACCAAATACTCTTTCGAGTAAAGCGAGGATAGGAAATAAAGTCAATTGTAATTAGAAATAAAAGTAGTCTATGTGTTTTTATTAATTTCTACTCAGTTCTGGTATCCGATAAGGTGTCTGTCTGGTCACTGAGAAAAAGTTTTCTTTGAACTACTTCTTAGGAGGGTTGGGAAAGCAATTTAGCTAGCGTTATTAGTGGCATATTGTATTTTCTTTTAACATTGTATATATCTTCATTCCAGAGGTTGGGCTCGCATTCTCTCCTACGGCATGATCACCATTTTGTGGCTTCAGAGTCAACGAAGCTTGTTCCTCGTGGCCCAATGGTCACGGCGTCTGGCTACGAACCAGAAGATTCCAGGTTCGAGTCCTGGCGGGGAAGATTTATTTTTTCCTCTTCGTGTTTGAACTTTTGCAATTAGATATTACTCAGCTCGATTCTGTAAATAAACGATGTTTCTGTTCTATTCTATCGTCATGAACTCATGGTTTAATTGTCTATTGATTTTTTTACAAAACACCAGCTAACACAGACCTGAGGAAGGCTTGCTTTTTTTCAAATAATCGGCCAACTCGGTGCCAAATAACTGTGTGAGCTCGCCTCTTGAGTCATCTAGACGCGTCACTCTATCACACATTTTTAACAGATCGTAATTGATGGATTTTGGTATCCTGGAGTCCCCCGCGTAGTCCTTGTGCGATGTAACAAACCTCCGCAGGAAGTTTGCAGTGCTCGGTAGCTTGCCGCTGACTCTGTTTGATATTAGCTTCAAATAGTAGTAAAGTCTCGTGTGTTCTGGAGAAGACTTCAACTCTTGCCAATCCGTGCATACGAATCCCTTGTAACGTAGTACCGGGTTGATGAAGGTGGCAAAGATCCCATTGGCGGAGTGAAATATCTCGTGGAGCGAGTACAGTGAAGTGGTCGTGGCCGTGGGGTCAAAAGAATCCTTCCAGTGGAAGTTACACTTCATAATGGCATCCTTTCCGTGTGCAATGACCATATTTTTCCAGATCTGCGACATGGGCATGTAGGCATTGAGACTGTCATTGAATGTAAGAAGCGACTCTGCTATCAGATACACCAGTTGCGTGTAGGCCGCATTTTCGAAATCCGTCAATTGCACTTCCAAAGTTCTAAATTCCACTCTCCAGCCCGGTGCTTCCTTGTTTGATGGTACAGCGTCCTGAGTCGGTGGCTTGAAGCGCAGACTTTGCCAATTGGTACTCTGTATGTTTTCAAAATGGTTCGTTGAACGGTCGTTGTCTTGGTGCAGTGATTCTTCGAAAATGACCAACGGATCCCTAACATATAGGTGAGCGAAATGTCTGGCTAGATCGTAGTCCATAGGGGCCACGTCATTGTCCAACAGACGGTCGAGCACTTGCTTGTTCACGGGCACCTCCGCGTCGTTGTAGGAACGTTTAAAGAACTTATTACCACCCAGGTACAGATCTTGAGTACTGTAACGGCTCTTGCGCAACCGTTGCACATCATCATAATGCTCTGGGTCGATCCCACCAAACCCCTGAGGGTTCGACTTAGGCAAAAGCGGCTCTTCACCACGTTCTCTGGGGGTCCTGTCGTCCACTGCACCCGAGATCACATTCCAACGAACATCTTGATCAGCTAACCAACCTTTAAACATGGGGGCCGCAGCAGACGCCGCCAACATGACTGGAGCCAAGTTGGCCATCGAATCATACAAGTATCTTGCCATCTCAACGTTCGGGGCCTGGAAAGTCGTTTGCAGGCAGCAGCACCCCATCCCAAACCCCATGGCATCCATATAGATGTAATGGGGTTTTCTAGCCAACTTCGCTTCTTCGTCCTCAGGCAAGAACCAGAAATCATTGCCATCCATCACTGGGGTATTCACATCCCTGTACATGGGCACATGCATGCACACTCGTTCACCCCTACGGATCCTGATGTTCGTTGTCAACGTCGGGAACCGAATGTGGCGGTTTATCACGTCATCTGGGAGAAATAGCGAGCCTGAGGCTTCGCTCTTGTGTTTGCGAGCGTCTGGCAAATTAACAAACGAATCACACCCCATGCGTGGGAAAACCGCCAGTGTCAACAGCCCTAAGGTTCTTCCTTCGGGCTCATGTTGTTGCAACTGATCGTACTTAATCTTGGCAACCGCTCGCCGTTGTGACATGTTGTACTCGACGTAATCGCCGACGTAACCGGAATAAGGTCTACGAGGCGTGGCTTCCAACATGAATCTACCATATTCGGGATGGAAATTCACGTTATGTGCAGTGCACAGCGAGAGGTCTTCCGTATTCAAACTCGTCAGTACCTCATCGTGAACAACATCCAGCATGGCATTGTGCTTCACACTATCATACTCCACCATCATGTACTCGACCTCATCTCCCCAAAAAAGTGGATCGCCCCGGCGACCGCTGGCAGCCGCAAACACTCGAAGCAGCTGCTCGACACCATTCCTCTTAACGTGCTCATTGTACTTGCGAGACTCGAACCAGCCCATCGGCGTGCCCAAAGCCAGCAGACCCATCCTTATCGAATCGAGTTACCTACTGTGAGCAACCGTCACTAATGGTTTCAAACCCTCGAGATATGCCTTCCGCCCTTTTATACTATCTATTTTACATTTATAATCATCAAATCTATCACAGATGAAAAATTTGAACTCGAGGGAAATCGCCTTTTAAAGCAGACTGTGGCTTCCACGTGATTTTGCTTTAGGAAGATTACAAGAGTTAGGTAACGTCGATTACGTCCTTGAGAGCACCGTTGATAACTCCGCTAAGGCCCCTCTCGACTGGTATTAAGAACTCTTTACTTTGCGAGGTATTTAAGGTGGACCAGTGTCTCCCAGAGAGAAGTTCAAGAAGAAAGCAAGATGAGCGGTACGGCGATCCAGGCGGACCATACGGTGTCGCCAGGGCAGTTGGTGACGTCCAATACGTATGACTGGCTGCAGTTGCAAGACAACAGGGATGTCAAACGACAGGAGTCGGTACAAGAGGAACAGGAACCCCAGATGAAGAGGCGAGGTAGCCTGTCTATGGAGACCTTGCATCGGATTACTAGCGCATTTACCGGGCGGGACCGCAGAAGTAGCTTTGGGGGGTTACAAGAGGTCCGGGATGCCCAAGATATGCAGTACGAGGTGCAACACTCTGTGTTCAAACCTGTGGGCAAGTATCGCAGGGAGCCCGATGTGCGATGGGAGCTGGAGCGTGAGAGACGATGCCAGCAGTTTGAATATGTTGTTTCTGACTCTATTGATGCGATGCAGACATACCATGTGGAGTTATCGAGAATTAAGGCGGGTTCTAGTGGGTCGTATTTCGTTTACGGTAGTGGACCCAGTGCGACACCGCTCGGGGTCTTTAAGCCCAAAGATGAAGAGCCGTATGGGCCCCTGTCACCCAAGTGGACCAAATGGGCTCATCGTACGTTTTTCCCTTGCTTCTTTGGACGCAGCTGTCTTATTCCGAACCTGGGGTACATCTGCGAGAGTGCGGCGAGCCTGCTAGATCAGCGGTTGGAACTGGGCATTGTGCCACACACAGACACGGTGGTTTTGGAGTCCAAGATGTTCTACGACCAGCGGCAGACGTGGTTGTACTTGTGTGGCGTGGAACCAAGGTCTCAAAAGAAGCTGGGTTCCTTTCAGCTATTTCTCAAAGACTACGTGGGTGCCAACGAGTTCTTTATGAAGTATCCTCTGCCTGGAATGTACAGTGACCACCTCACCCACTCGCGGGATCCCAAGACAGCGGCGGCTGCTGACGAGTTCGAGTGGACGGAGATCAATCTGTTGAAGCTTCGACTAGAGCTCGAGAAATTGATTGTACTCGACTACATCATGCGGAACACTGACCGAGGGCTCGACAACTGGATGATCAAACTAGTTCCTCACCGTAGGAAAATGGGCACCACATGGGAGATCCGTCTGGCGGCCATCGACAACGGGTTGGCGTTCCCCTGGAAACACCCTGACGAGTGGAGGTCCTACCCGTACGGCTGGCTGTATTTACCCCTACCAATGCTGGCCCAGCCGTTCTCAGAGTCCACCAGGCGCCATTTCCTGTCGCTTTTGACCAGTACCCAATGGTGGAAGGACTCGTATAGAGAATTTACTGCATTGTTCAGCAGAGACTCAGATTTTAAGCTTCGCATATGGAGGAAGCAATGGACAGTGCTTAAGGGACAGGCATTCAACGTGGTGGAAACGCTCAGAGATTCCCGCCAAGGTCCACTGGAACTCGTGAGACGGACCAGATGCCTTGTCGTTGACGAGAAGATGGAAGTACCCGTGGCCATGCCCGTCATGAACATAGCAATCAACGAGCAGATTCCAGTGCAGGCGACTTCGCCTATGAACCTGTACAATTTTAAGAAGGGGGCTCAAGAACAAGCAACGGAGATCGAGTCCACTAACAATGCAAGCCCGACCAAGGAACCCCAGGCAGCCCCATTCGCCACTAAAACCGTCATTATAGAACGCTTGCAGATCGTAAACAATACCCCAGTACTTACATGGTGCTAAAAGGCATCATATTTCGTTCTTTTATCATTGATGACTGGAGGTCATCGCACAGTGGTCGATGTACTCTTCGAATACTTTTCACTTTTTCACTTTTCCGAAACAGAATGAAAAGGGAACGAAAGATCAATAGGACAAGCTTCAAGAGACTAACGAAAAAGCGGAGCCAGAAGTGGTTTTAGACGCCCATGAGCTTTCTTTTCAAGTCCAAGAGCAAAAAAAAGGGCCAAGTGGCCAAGGATCTGCCGAAGCATGGTGCTTCTGGGTTCTTCCCTGAGGATCAAGTAATGGAAAAGGGTAATGGTGCTGCCCCTTCCAATACATATACTTTAATTGAGTTCCCCAGGATTTTGGAGCGTAGGTTTGGAGAGAGTTTGGGAAACCGTACGAGGATGCTTAGTGAGTTGGTGACAGCAGAAAAAATGGGGTTGGGACCACCGGATATGGTCCACGCGACGCTGTACGATAAATTCCACAAGGAGGAGATCGGAGAGTATTTCTTCATCACCGGAGTGGATATTTCAAGCGAATCTATGCCAATTGCATTTTTGAATATGTTAAAATTGAATCAACTGGAAAACCAAGCGTCCAGGGAGGGCCAGATCTCCACCTTCTGCTGTGTCAATATCTTTAGGCAACTGGATATCAGGATACGCTATGAGTCTGACAAGAACTACCAGGTCAACGCGGTGGATTGCCGTAGCGGCACTTCTACGGTGCAATTGAGTGAAGCTATTTGGGAGGAGACATTTGTCAGTTCCTGCATGAGGAGTCTGTTGACCAATGTGGACCCAGAACGTAAAATACCGGGACTCGTGGAGTACCCGTTTGCCATTGCCCAAGGTAGCACGACTTATTGTCAAAGAGCCATCAAATGTCTATGTAAGTTTTTACCCCGGTTGGTGCAGTGTGGATGGGATCCGACGAGGAGCGTACACCCAACTGTTCTGCATAACCATCTGACAGATACTCTGTTGACGCTCTTGTCAGTGGCGCCTGACCTTATCGGGTTCACTCTTCAACACTTGGAGCAGTTGGGTGAACAAGAGCCCGGCAACAAAGTCTACTACGACATCACTCGTGTAGCGGTGATGCGTCTGAGCGGTGAAAAAGATTTGGAGATGATAGCGCTGATTGAAAAAGTGCTTTCCTCCCTTTTCCCCAGTTTGGAGCTCGCGGCGCCAAGGGATAACGATTCGTTGCATTTGGTGAATTGTATAACTGACTTACTCAATGTGCAGGCGAAATTCTTACTGGAAAGAAATGACAGCATGTTGGCCTTGGCAGTATGCAAAAGTTCCACAGAACTATCTTCGGACACCTTTGACTCCTGGCACAATTTGGCTCAATGCTACATCCAACTGGAGCAGTACGACAAGGCCCTGGTGGCGATCAACTGCATGCCCCGACTCGCTGACACTGATAAGTTTAAGATGGCCCTTTGGAACCAATCTACACTTACAGGTTACTACAAAAGGCCTCTGGGCGGCTCAGTGCCTCGCTGCGACTTAACTTCTAATGAAATCAACAACTTGAGCAGTACCATGAAGAACACTAAGGAAGCAGATATCTTGGAGCTTGTCTATGGACGTATAGTTATGGCGAACGAATCCGGCAGAGGTTGTATCAAAGAGCTGTGGGAGAACGCATGCGTTAACCTAGGCCCCATCTACGGCCCACAGGCGAGCAACTTGATCAATTTCGTCTCAGCGCAGGAAGTCAAGCTGGTAGCCGACATCGATCTGCTCTCTCGCAACACGATCGCGAAGAGTCCCAGCTGGTTCGAGGAGCAAGTGTGCGACTTGCTGATGGCGCTGGCCGCACGCATTGGTTGGAATGGACTGTTACAACTGCGGTCCCAACTGTTTGTCATGGAGAAAGAGTACACTGGCGACAAGCAGGCCAAACTCAACAGCAACGGAAAGGCACCCCAGCAGCTACGTCGCAAGCGCCTCTGCGAGCGCTGGCTGGACCAACTTTTCCTCGACCTTTACGAAGATCTGCGCATCAGTGCACTTTCGCAGGAGCATAGAGACGTCAAATACAGTGGACTAGAGTGGGAACTGCTGGGAATTATCCTCCTACGCACATGGAACCTGCAAGACGCCGTAGCATGCCTGCGCACTAGCATCATGGCTCGCTTTGACCCCGTCAGCTGTTCCAAATTACTGCAGCTTTACATGAAGCAGGATCCTCAGCAACAGTCCGCCCTGGACCCTGACCTTGTCCTCGAACTTGTCACCATGCAGATTTCCTACCGTGCCAGGTTTTACGACAGCTTCCAAGTGCCGAGCTTGCTGGTACTATACAGGTTAAGCAATTACATCGATCCCGATACGATCCGCAGCAGGATCATGGCTCTGCCTCTTGCAGAACGCGGCATTCTGGCCATGGTGGACAGCATGTTAAGCTGGATTAAGCAGATGACCAGCGACCTGCCCGATAACATCTAAAAATCCCAAATGTACGATGTTGACACATCTAAGTAATATTCATGCCTTAGTATTTTAATTGGTGACGGCAAAACTGGCGCTCGATAGCAAGATATACGACGCCAATTGTTAAAAAAAAAAATAACAATAATAACAATAAACAGTAGCAAGAAATAGTGGAAATAGTCCCGCGAGCCAAGCTCGATGTTTTATCCAGCTGGACCCTTCGACTGGGCAGTACGAGTTCACTACACCTGCATACGAAAATTGCCCATTTCGTACTTTTTCACTATCGACTTTACTGTTATTTCGCTTTATGTCGCTCCATATGTTCTCGATGAGCAGATGCTCATGGCACCAAAAGCAAAAAACAAGGCGAAAATCGAAAAAAAAGTCAAAAAAAAGGTTGAAAACAATTGAATTGTTCAACCTAAATGCTCGGCATACCGAATTTCCCGAGCGAGTGCAAAACGATGAGTTTTATAAGGTGCTTTTTTTCCTTGGCAAGTTATCGTGGTATAAAAATAAAATAGTTTTAGAGCATCTTTCTCTCAATGGAAATCGTACCTATGTTCAACTGTCTCGTCACTACTCATCATCTCCTTCGCCTTTCGGAATAATTTATTGTTTACACTTAAATTTTCTTGTAAACTCTCTCAAATGGAAGCTGGTCATGGATGCAATGGTTTTAAAGGCGACACCGATAGAGGAAGTTCCCACAGAATTGCACCAGGATATTGGGACTCTCCAGCGCTTCAGAATCTCTACAATGCCAAGTCGCCGCCCGTGTCTATACCAAGTGGGCACCGGTCGTATTCCCAAGAGTTTGACAATGTACCGAGAGGAGGTACCAATGGGACATCTTCAGACAACGTGATGTCTTGTGGAGTAGTAGTGGACAAGGTTCTACAACAGTGTACACTGCTTACGTATCCAGATGATCCCTTGAGCAATCCTGTGTATCCAATTTGCGAAGTGCCGCTGCCTTACCCCAGGCAGTGCCCTTCTCCCGAACTAAAAAGTGAGAATAGGATCAGTGCATACTTCGCACAAAATTGTAGGACAGTTCGACAAACGAGGGGGGACCACACCCGTGCGGGACCTCCTAACAGCATACAAAAGAGCGGGATGCTGGAGATGGTCGGGAAGGTCAAGACGGTCGACAATTGGATTGAGAGCGTTCCCATACATGAGGTGGACAAGCACCAATGGGAATCAAGATGCTACTACAGTAATTGTTCTCCGGATTGGGAAGAAGATGAGATGGAAATTTCCTTTGGCAAAGGCTATTACCAAACGACTGACGAACTTTTATATTTCCTTGCCAAGAAATTTGAAGCTGTCGTTTGCAAACTATACCAACTGGAAAAGGAACCCACTGAAAGTTCACACTGAAACATGGAAACGAATCGTGTTACGGTCGGATTTGACTATCCTTATGAATGTCGGCAAATCAAACATCGACAATGTATGTGTATACGAACCCCCTACGTCATGTATCTTTATCCAGCCCAAACTAGGTGTAATTGTACATAGCTATTTTATGAGATTTATCCTGTGTGCAACTGCTACCCAAAGTGACAGTAAATAAAACAATTCCCTGATGTTTCCAGAATTTTTAGAACGCAGGGCAGCAGAACAGACCAAATACCAGGCGCTAGACAATCTTATTCAGGCAACTTCAAGTAAATTATCTGGACTGGCCTACTCTACTAACTCCAGCGTTCTTACAAAAGCAAAAGTTTCATACTACAGATGAAAAAAAAAAATCCCCTGTCTCCTGGCAAAATTTCATCATTCCAACGAAATATAATTTAGCATAAATCACTCGGTTCACCCATTGTTGCAAGAAAGGTAATCTCATAAAAGGGCGATTCGAGCTGCAAAAATAAAGGGCAGTACATGGAAATAAAGTTAGCTCCTTGCATTTTGCTCTGCAACCTTTATATGCCCAATTATTCAACAATATATTTCATATTTCGTAACCCGGACTTTGAAAATTTTTTAATATTTCGCCTTGCCCGGCGAGAGGCAAGCAGCTTGAACAGCCCTGTGGGCGAAGAACATCGCACTAACTTGTCTGAAGAAATAAGTTTGTTTTACTAGAAGTGCGAAGTTTAGGATTGAACTGATCTGGCATTGAGTTGCGTGGTGTGAGGTTAGCATTTGTGTAGAAATTTACCCGGGACCTAGAAGTGGAATTGGTCGTACTGGACAGGTCTGTTTATTTTGATTCATTTAATCAGCTCGGTGAGCAAAAGAGACCTGGGAAGCCTTGTTGAATTGTTGGTCCAGTCTGTAATACAAAGTTTGGTTGGAGCATGTCAGGGTCATTTTGGAAGTTTGGACAAGACTATTCGGCTGAGTCGCCGATCACACGGGTTCTAAACAGGGCATTTATTCATAAAGACGAGGATCCAAGTAGCGTTGAGGGTGACAAAGAGGCTGAAAAGGCGTTCAATGGGTTAGAGGTTTCGCATGAGGATTTGGGGGAAAACGAAGCCGGCGAGGAAGAAAACATTCTTCCGACGACAGAAGCCGAATACGTACATTACAGACCGAACTTGGATGTATTGGAGGATTTATTGGATGACGAGGAATTGTACACGGAGTTGATGTGCTCAAATTTCAAGCTTTTGATATATTTGAAGTACCCAGAAGTGTTGTCGAAACTTATAGACTACGTGACGAGTGAAACGGTAGTGAAGGAAGGTGCAGAGAATCAAGTGATAACTGACGACTTGTTTGCAGACACGGAGGCAGTGATAGATAACACTGTTCCAGCTCAAGAGGGATTTGAATTGCCTAGAGTGCATGTTGAAGGTCCCGAAGAGGGAATAAAGGAACAGGAACCGGAGGAGAAACAAGGGGAGTCAGATGATCAGGAACAGGGCTACAAAGAGCAAGGACACGGTGAGGACAATATGTCGGAACCCTCTGAGGAGACCAGTGTGACGTTGCCGCCCGAGAGCGAGGAGCAGGTGGAGTCTCGTAGAGCGTGCATGGCTGCAGAGATTTTGTCGGCAGACGTCTGGCCCATTTCCTCGGCAATAATGGAGGACCGGGAACTTCTTGGTAGGCTTTGGGCCATCCTGGATCGCAACTCGCCACTTTCAATTGTAACTTCGACGTATTTCATGAAAATTAACGAAAGATTGCTCGATATGGACATCACAGGCATGATGGAATTCATTCTGACGCAAAGCAATGTGGTAGACCGGTTTTTAAACCATGTGGACAATCCTCCGCTAATGGATTTTTTGCTTAAAGTGATATCTGCCGATAAACCAGACTCCCCAACGGGCATTATCGAAGTTCTGAAAGCCCAGGATCTGGTTCCACAGTTGCTTGATCATTTGAGACCAGAATTTAGTCCAGCTACGCAGTCTGCGGCGGGCGACTTCTTGAAGGCTTTCGTTACCATCAGCGCCAATTCAAACAACGAGCTGGCTTCGGGCATCGGTCCCAATGAGTTGACTAGGCAACTGGTATCACCAGATATGATGGAGAAGCTCATAAAGATTATGTTAAAAGGTGGTACGTCGCTGAGTAACGGTGTGGGGATAATTATAGAGCTTATTAGGAAAAACAACTCCGACTACGATTTTGTGCAAGTCGTCTACACGACTTTGGAAACTCATCCGCCAGCTGATAGGGATCCCGTCTATTTGGGCCATCTGGTGAAATTATTTGCGAAGTATATGCCAGACTTTAATAAGATCTTGGTGGAGACTGAGCTTCCTCCCCTGGAAACTCCTTTTGGGAGCATTGAACCTCTAGGCTTCGAAAGATTCAAAATATGTGAGCTAGTTGCTGAACTGTTGCATTGCTCGAATATGACCTTAATCAATGAGCCCAATGGTGAATCGATTGTGCATGAGCGTGATGTGGAACGTGTGCGACTATTGAATTTGCAAAGAAAGCAAAGACAAATAAAGGGCAACGATTCTCAAGTGGATACTGTCGTACTCAACGTTCAAGGCACCGTGGGTAGTAGTAGTGAAAGTTCCAATGAAGAACAACAGAAGAGCCAAGTGGGGAAACCGCCATCACCGGTGAATACAGGGGAACGTACAGAACCAGGTGTTCAGGGGGAGTCCAAGGAGCCAAAGGAATCGAAAGAGGAGGATGTTTCTGACCAACTGGCGTCTCTCCAACTGGGGTCAAGTGGCATAGATCCCTTCGGACCAACCGAAGATTACGAAGTCAATAGCACGATTAACAACGATACGGATATTCGTTCAGAGGAATCTTCTGACTTTGAAGTGGCGGAAAAAACTCTACGTGAAAACCCCATTGTGGGTGATAAACTAAAAATTGCATTGCATGATACGAGGATCATAGAGACCATATTGACTATGTTTTTCCGCTTTGCCTGGAACAATTTTCTGCACAATGTCGTATTCGACATCGTACAACAGATTTTCAACGGACCATTGAAGACCGGTTACAACAGGTTCTTGTTGACGGATTTATTGGTTGAAGCCCATATAACCAAGATGATCATGGAAGGTGACCAAAAATGTTCTGACTATGAGAAGGAGACTGGCCTGAGGTTGGGTTACATGGGTCACCTGACTTTAATAGCTGAAGAAGTTGCCAAATTTTCTGCATACATTGAAGAAATGAAAGTGACATTCAGCAATCCTGCCATTTGGGACAGCATTAATGAAGCTCACTGGAAGCAGTACACAGAGACAGTCCTTGCTGATACAAGAGAGAAATACAACACTGTCTTGGGCGATTTTGCCGATGACGAAGAAGACGAGGTGAGTCGTGATGACACGATAAGTGAGCATGATGTTGATGAGGAAGAAGAGGCCACTGGCTACAACAGTCAAAACTATGACTTTAATTTTAATAGGCCAGATTCTTACCGTGGCTTCCTGGAATCGACCAGCAATGAAGACGAAGAAGAGGCAGGATACAACGAACTGGAGGATTCCCGTTACTACGAATACATCAATGGTGATGGCATTAAGACGCGGCTAGAATTGGAGCCTTCGCTGGATTATGACATTCCTGAGGAGAAAAGAAAAGAAGTGACCGATACCAAGGACCCCGCGGAAGATGACAACCAATTTACCAACTACATGTCCAATCAACTTGTGAGGGGTTTCACGGGGGGCGACCATTACGAGGAGGAGGAGGAGGATTCGGACGAGGAGAAAAACAGTGGCACGAACTATGGCGAGACTGAGAACGAGGACGCATGGACAACTGGTGCCTTTTCATTCAATGGAGCGCCTCGTAGGTCGCTACCGTCCAACCCGGAAATCTACACTAAAAACGTATTCCAGCATCAGTTTGAACTCGAAGGCGTCGGTGACGACGACGACTATATGGACCCGAACGACGACGGCCAATCGTACGCCAAACCAAACCATCCACTGTATAGCAACATCATTACGCCCACTGCCTCTCATAGGCAGACGGACAGCTTTTATGACAAGGTATTGATTCATGGCAATGAAGACGACATAAGCGACGACAGCGACGCCAGCGACGCCGAGCTCGAGGAAGAGATCTCATCTGCGGGGGTCGAGCAAAATGACGAAGAAGAAACAGAGGACGCAAACGACGACGGCTACTCGCTGTGTCGCTCTACAAGCAAGGACAATCTCACATGGGACAAAAATGAGCAAGACAGACTCATGGAAATGGCCAACTACAACAGAAAGCAAAACACGAGCAAATAGTGTAGATTTTTACCCACTAACTCCCATTTCTCACCGTAAAAAAGCAAACGGGGAATGCAAACCACATCACTTCATTACTCACTTTAATTTGTAGTATAGATTTATCATTTTAATTTAATTATTTTGTTTGAATCTTTGTCTTGTTTTCCATGCCCAGCTTGTTTTCGGTTTTTGTTTTTCCTTGTTGTTTGTTTGTTTGTTTTCGTTAGCCTTTTTTTTTTTTTTTTTTTTTCCTTTCTTCGACCTTTGTTTCTCAATTTTTCATACTAACTAAATACCTACATCATCGGGTATCTGACGCTTTTACAATTGCAAAACGAGAAGTAGCTCAGTTGAAGGGCTAGTCCAGAGGACCACTTCAGTGTTATGACAAAGCAGGACCGCTGTAGTGTTATGACAAAACGGATTCAATCTCCGCTGGCACCGCTGCCACTTTACAACATTTTCTCCGCCGCTGCTTGGGCGTATGTCTTGTACAATGTGGTATCCGTGTTTCCCAAGGTTCGGCAGCCGCGGTTTTACCAGGAGACTAAGAATACTGTGACTGCGGTCCAATGTTGTGCAATCGTCGAGATTTTCAATTCGTTGCTCGGGGTAGTTCGCTCTCCTTTTATGACCACAGTGGGTCAAGTCCTTTCGAGGTTTCTGCTTGCTATTGGTGTGTTACAACTCTTACCGGAGACCCCCCTGCTTCGCTCCCCCGCCTACGTAACGATGCTGGCAGCATGGTCGATAACAGAGTTTGTGAGGTATTTGTACTATTTTTACTCGTTGGCAGACAAGAAGGGTCCCTCCGACATTTTAGTTCTTTTGAGATACAATTTGTTCTGGGTGCTGTATCCTGTGGGGGTTACAAGTGAGCTCCTAATCATATTCTCTGCGCTGCCCTATGCAGAGGCAAAAGATCGTTGGTTCATCAGGTGGTGTTTGTGGGGGGGCATGTTTGCATATATCCCGATGTTTCCCGTGTTGTTCAGCCATATGGTGACACAGAGGAGGAAAGCTATAAAGAAGATGTTCGAAGTGCCTTTTAAAAAGGAGATCTAAAAAGTATTTTGCACAGCCATGTCGTAGTAAGTTGTGGACCATGGATTGCTTATGATGTTACTATTATCCATTTCCGGGGCTTTGCATTTTTATTGGGTCAGCGGTTGACCATATATGTGCAGTAATTTTGAGAAGAACAGGATGAAGCAACGACTATTGACATTGTAACACTGATTATGAATAAATTGCAATAGCAATAATTTTCCAAAAAGTAAGACATCAAAAAAAACGAATATGATGTACGTAGATGTTATGTGATTGTAAAAAAAGTTTTTACAAAGAAGACAAGAGAGGCTAATGTTAAAATCAGAATTGATTTCTAGTGACACAAGCCGGCTAATATTAAACATTAGGTATAAATGTGTTTATATATAATTGTTACCACAACGCATTTTGTTGGAAAGAAAAAGTTAAAAATTACAAATAAACTAACAGTATAGATTCGAAGGGGCGTCAAGACAGGTCTAAGGAGGTCGCTTCTCAGTTGTCAAATGACTATTGTAAGCTCTCACCACATTTTTCCCACCATTTCCTGTGTTTCGTACTTGATGATCACGAATTTTTCGTCCTTCCCCAAAGGAAAAAAATCTAAGAGACCTCTCTGCGTTGGGGAGCTTACAGAATGGACCTTATCGTCAAATCGAACCACCTGCACCTCTTTAGGACGCTCTTTAAATCTTTATCTCACACATACAATGCTTTTTAGACCTTTCCCGCGCTCTGTCCTCTCGTTTGTGAACCTAAGGCAACCGATAAGAGCAATTCATAGCACAAACGTCGTGCTTCAAAAAGCAGCCGTCGAATCCATTAAAACTGTCGATATTACACCCTTAAAGCTTTCTAATGAGCTATATGCCACATTTAGAGTACACAATCGTCCTTATTTGGTTACATTGGGAGACAAGGTGGTCTTACCTTTTAAATTGAAGCAGGCAGATGTAGGCGACGTTCTGAACCTGAACGATGTCACTGCTATTGGATCCCGCAACTATCAGCTTGTGGATGACCCTATTGACACCTCCCTTTATACATTAAAAGCTACAGTGCTAGAAAAGACTAAAAGAGCCTTCCAGATCAGAGAGGTTACAAAGAGAAGAAACAGAAGAGTGCGTCATGCTAAAAACAAGGCAGATCTTACGGTCTTGAGGATATCTGAATTGAGAATTAACTAAGTATGCAGACGCGTTTACGCGGTCGTTATCTGTAAATAATGCCAATATTTTGAAATAGTAGATCAAGTAAATGGATCGCGCTCTCGCCACATTTACTTCAAACAATAAACTATTGAAACAAAGCCAATCGCATAAAGGCATGCCCTTCCTCAAGAAGATCACTGGGAGTGGCAACACCCACTCGCGATCCACATCTTCCTCTTCGCTCAAAACTTGGTCCCAAGAATCACCATCATCGAACAGCAATAAACATTCCAGCTGGCTCCCGCCAGTTTCATCAAAGAAGAGAGTCCAAGGAGATCATAGGGTTCCAACTGCAAATAGGAATTCTCACGGTTATTCAGATAGTGCTCCTATCTTTGGGAGGTCTTCCGCAGAGTATGATGAGCAGTTGGGAGGTTCTGAAGAATCGGAGAGTACTTCGCCTTACTTCTGGGCAGCTGGAGCTAGTGCAGCACCCTGGAGCGAGGAGGAAGCGTCCATTTCAAGAAAATTATCAGAGGATAGCTCGAACAGCCTTTCTTTTGCAAAATTGATCCTTTCCTGGGATCCAACCGATCCAGAAGAATGGAACCCTCAAAGGGTTACCTCGTGGTTGAAGTTCCACGATTTCCCAGAATCTTGGGTCAACCTCTTCAAGAAATACCAATTGTCAGGCCAGAGATTTATAAGGCTTTTGGCATACGATAATTTTGTCATATATGAGAAATACCTGCCCCAGACCAAAAACGCATCGTATAGCAGGTTTCAATACTTGCTTAAGAAGACTATGAAAAAGAATGTAATCAACAATCACATCCGTCAAAAAAGTGCTGATAAGGCTAGGGATGTGAGATCTTCAAGTGAATATTTGAAGCCAAAGTACAATAGGAATAAATCACAAGAGGATGTCGGTAGTTCTAGATCGGCATCGGAATCTGCTTTGTCTCCAAGCAATTCCGCACCTATTAAAACAGAGGATAAGAATGACAAAGTGGACAAAAACGTTAGCACAGCCACTCTCCCCTTAAGGGACCAGAAAAAGACCAAAAGCACAGGCTCCTTGTATAGGCGAAGTTTTATTTCCATCAGGGGATCTTCTGAAAGTAATTCTTCGTCATCAAAACCACCTGCAAGCATCAGATTAAATATTCCTGCGGCTGCCCATTCCGCTTCTGAAGCAAAAGGAGACTCGGCCAAATCATTATCACCAAGTTCACCTTCTTACTCTGGTATATTCAAACGGCATCAAAAGAGTAGCTCATCTGAATCTTCACTGCTCAATACACTCTTTGGCCCTGCATACAACCCCATCCCCCCCGCCGACGACCATTCAGACAAGGTTTCGCACTTGCAAGTCCACAATTTGTCAAATGAAAGTTTACCCAAGTCAAAAATTCACCTGCATGAAACCAATTCTTCATCACCTTTGAAACAGTCTCCTGTGGTTTCCGAGGAGAAAAACACATTGTGGGCCAAATGGCGAAGGAAGAGTCAAATTAGTGTCACGGGAAATAACTCTTTACTAGCGCAACCTTTGCCACAACAGTCCATGCAACATTCGACCCAAGTTTCGACAGATTCACCTTTATCTACAAAAGTCGATGGGACTTCCACTGCTCAGAGTTCAGTTACTGCGGAGTCATCATTGCCCGCCGCCAAGGCAGAAGAGCAATTCGGATGTGATGATCCGGAAAGAAAAAAAGATGGTTTTAGTATAACCACCTATTTGTTGGACAAAAAATTCTACCCTTTGAGAAATAAAGAAAGCCTGGATGATAGTTACATTCTTATTACCAAGGATAATAAATCATTTCTGCCTTTGAACCTTTCTATGATAACTACTTTGGAAGACTTCAAAGATGCGGTTACTTTTTTATTGGAAATTTACCATAAAAATATTACAATTCACATGACAGATTTCGGTTGTGAAATAGGTTCAGCCCTTCCTGATGACATGTTGGAGACGTTAAGATCGAGTTTATTCTTGAATACGGCTGGTAAAGTGTTTGTTAAGGACCAGAGCAATGCAGGCACACTAACCACGAAATTTACGGAAGTGAGAAATCCAGCATCCATTAAGCCCAAAATTTCAGTGAAATCAGTTGGAAGTAACATTACTACTTCCACTGATGATATTTCTGTTGTCACATCTTCAGAAATTACAGTTCCTGACGCGCAAAACTGGGAGACATCAAGGGGATACCCACAACCGCCTAGTGCTTATTTTGAGCCAGATTTTTCCAACGGACAAACCAATGACAGCTACGATAGCAAGAATTCCATTGATCAAGTCAGTTATTTCAATTTAAAAGATCGCCCAACGGGGAATAACCCTTTCATAAGGCCGAAAATTCAGCATACAAGCTCTTCTTCGTATAGCAATGCTCCTAGTCTTACGGAAAAGGATCGAACGGGGACGTTTCATGTTTTGCGTAAAGATATTGGTAATGAAATTGATTTCAACAAAAGAAGGGAATCCCCATATGTGCAACCTGAACTGGCTCCCAAAAGAGAAGCACCAAAGCCCCCGACTAATGGTTCTCCGCAAAGGTCGCATTCCACATCTAGCCAATTTTCCAGTTCAAATGTGAGAAGGGATAGTGCTAAGACTTACCGCAGCAAGCGCGGTAAGAAACCAATGCCACCTTCACCTTCTCAAGGTTCGACCGAAGAATCAAGTCCTATTTCTGAGACCATTGTTAACTCTTACACACCTGGTTCTAGTCATGTTTTGGTGCCACAACCTTACAAAGGAGTTAGTGACTCACCTAGCAGGTCGAAGTTGGATGAGGATCAATTTTCTGGCTTTCCACCTCCAGCACTTTTGGCAAAGCAAAGACTGGGGCGGTCTGATTCGATCGCTTCGACTAGTAACACGACGCACCACAATCCCTCCCCTTTACTGAAGCGTGGCAGCACTAAAAGAATTGTTTCTTCAGCCTCTGCTGCTGATGTTTTTGAAGAAAATGATGTCACATTCGCAGATGCCCCAGAATTATCGGATTCAGATGACGTCAGTGACGAAAGTAGCTCATCTGACACAATTATATGGTCTAATGGTAAGAATAATTCAGATAACTCCCAAAAAACTGCAGTAAACAGCCAGAACTCTACCTCCAAAAATTCTAGAAAATTATCTTCGGAGGCCCTTGATGCTATGGACAATGGTTTAGAGAGGAAAATGACATTAAGGCCTTCTCCGGAAGTTGTTTATCAAAACCTGGAGAAATTTTTCCCTCGCGCCAACTTGGATAAACCCGTCCTAGAGGGTGTCACACCTCCAAATTCGCCAAGAGGGGACGATAACTATGCCTCCGCAAGTAATTTCTCAGGATTGAAAAGTAAACCTCTTTCGAATCCTACAGAGAACACTACTCGCCAGTCTGCGTCGCAATCTAATGGTGAGCTTTCTCATAAGCCCTCCAACAGCTCAAAAAGTACAAAGTTCCCAAAGAGGGCGAAAACCATTAGGACAATTGCTCACGAAGCTAGTGAAAAAAGAAAACAGTCCATGAAGTTGAAAAGACAGAATACCAAGATGTGGGGTACCAGGACCGTCGAGGTTACTGATAAACGTCTTGTTTCAATTAACAAAGCTAAAAATTCAAAGGGGGAATATAAGGAATTTGCATGGATCAAGGGTGAAATGATAGGTAAAGGATCCTTTGGTGCAGTTTTTTTATGTTTGAATGTCACTACAGGTGAGATGATGGCCGTGAAACAAGTTGAAGTACCAAAATATGGATCTCAAAATGAGGTAATTATGTCAACTGTAGAAGCCCTAAGAGCTGAAGTTTCCACTTTGAAAGATCTTGATCATTTGAATATTGTCCAGTATTTGGGCTTCGAAGTTAAAGACAGCATTTACTGTTTGTTCCTTGAATATGTTGCTGGGGGATCCGTGGGTTCATTAATTCGAATGTATGGTAAGTTTGACGAGGCTTTGATCAAACATTTGACAATACAGGTATTGAGAGGTTTATCCTACCTACACTCCCGAGGTATTTTGCATAGAGACATGAAAGCTGATAATCTACTTCTAGATCAAGACGGTGTTTGCAAAATTAGTGATTTTGGTATTTCGAGAAAATCTAAAGATATTTATTCCAACTCCGAAATGACAATGAGGGGCACGGTTTTTTGGATGGCCCCGGAAATGGTGGATACTAAGCAGGGTTACAGCGCCAAAGTTGATATCTGGTCCTTAGGTTGCGTTGTTTTAGAAATGTTCGCTGGTAAGAGACCATGGTCCAATCTTGAAGTTGTCGCTGCTATGTTCAAGATTGGTAAATCAAAATCCGCTCCTCCAATCCCTGATGATACCTTACCGCTAATCTCTCTAAATGGGAGAGACTTTTTGGATCAGTGTTTCAAGATTAATCCGGAAGAGAGACCAACACCTGACAAACTTTCTTTTCATCCATTTTTAATTGTGAATTCAAAATACGACTTTAAATCTACCAAATTGGCTGAATTTATCAAATCTAATGACAAATTAAATTCTACAAAGCTAAGGGCTGGTCCACATGAAAAGGGTCAGGCGAATATTTAACTACGAAAAAGAAAATATGGTGCAATATAATCCAGTGTTTTGTTCTCCATAAAAATAGTCATTAGGATTTCTTTACTGTACTCTAAGTCCTTTTATTTATACCAAATATCAGTCAAGAAGAATGATGGTGAGCTACCAAAACATTGAAGCAGCTATTGGAACCTCTTAGGATAGTAGCCCTAGTTTCATCACTAAACGGCTCTTCACCAAAAAAATAATTTTCGGCAATTATAAACGTAGCTTCTTCCAAGTTATTGAGTTCTCTATCACATAAACCATTCTTTAACACAGCATCAATGAACATCTCTTCCGTGGATTCCTGCTGAGTTTTTTGGTTAATAGATACACTTATAATTTGGAAAACAGTACCTATCCAATCTTGGTCCGATAAGATAAACAATAATTGATCCGTGAAACTTGTGTTATCTTCATTGACAAAGATTGTTGCCCGTGAATCGTCTCCATTTGTAAAAGTTCTGTGACAAATTATTAGAAACAAATGAAGGGCCAAAAAATCCGAAGATGCCAAATTAGGATTAGGAAGAAGTAGATAAAAACTTTTTTCCTTGTAACTGTCGGCGTTTAATCTGTCCAAGGAATTGGAAATAAGTATCAAAAAGTTGGAATGAAGTGAGGATGCTATGGTTTGGAAAAAGTTTGAAGGCAGAACATTCAATCCCAAAATGTGCGAATATATGTGTTCAAAATTCGAATAAAACTGCTTTCTAGTAATACGACCGCCAGTGTTTTCGTGAGAGGCTCCCTTCAATGCAAGTAAGACCAAATCACTTTCTTTAAAGTTTAAGGAAGAAATATTGGTAGCTTTTTCCCTCATTGTAGAGAAAATAACCTCGCTTGAAAATTGTATCTTACTCAAACGACAAAAAATGTCAAAAATTTGCAGAATGGAATCAGTGTTTGCCGTAAAGTGTAGATCATCATTATACATCGACGAAGACTGAAGCAGGTCCGCTGTTCTTTCCGTAAGTAATCTTAGATGAATTCCTTTAACAGGTATCTGAATTTCAAACCCATAGCTGTTTTCTTCTATCACTGCCAGTGTGTTCGAGTCCATATTCTCATTACGTCTCCAGACACTGGCAAACTTCTTGAATCTACCGGAATGGGGCTTAATCGTAGTCATGCTAGACCTTGTGCTAGAAAGCTTCATTTTATCGGGTATTGGATCGATTTCAACCGCACCCCCTACATTTGCCAGCCGATTTATCAAATCTAAAGAGCACGAGATAGTTTCAGTCGTGTTGATGACGTTGATAACTTCAGAAATATGATAGTTTTTGACATCGGCAAACGAATTAAGAGTAATATCATCGGCATGCTCCGCAATTTGTCCTGATATACCTGATAGAGCATCGTCTTCACTAAGTTCTCTTTTCTTCAAAAGGACCTGTAGTGTCTTTCTGTAACTGTCGGGATACGCAATAAGAGTTAAGGGGGTAGTAATGAACGTAGATGCTAGAGCCATTAAGATGAACATAGCGAAAACCTTCTTGTCAATGATACCAGCATTAAGACCCACAGTCAAAACGACAATTTCAACAATACCTTTACAGGACATTAAAATGCCCACGGCTAGCGATTCTCTCCAAAACAGACCAAACAATTGCGAAAGTAAAGAACCAGATACAATCTTACTACCAATGGCAATTCCGATACTGGCAAAGATGTAACCCCAATCTTTGCCCTCGTTCAACAAAGTTAAATCTGCAGACAGACCAGCGACTGCAAAATAGATGGGAATGAAAACAATGTTCGGAATGTCCTCCATTCTTTCAGCTAATCTAACCACGTAATTATTATCCCTTGGCACAATTAGACCCGCTATGAAAGCCCCAAAAATGGGATGAACGCCAATAATATCTGTAAAATAGGCTGAAATGAACATAACAAACAGGAGGGACATGGTAGCCAAAGGTGAAGGCTTGCTCCTTTCCAATTCATGCGTCTTCGTCAATGCCCACCTTAAGAAGTACTTTAACGGGAAAGCATACAAAAGGAACCAACCAAGCGTGCAGAGTAGAATGTATACTGTATTAACCGGATCCGAAGAAGCACTCGAGAGAATAACACTAAGAGCAAGCAGAATCCAGCCAAGAATGTCGTTGATAATACCAGCACCAAGCACAACAATTCCAGCTCGGTCTTTAATCAAACGTAGTTCAGTCAGGATACGGCAAAGAACGGGGAAAGCTGTCACTGAAATGGACGTGGCAATGAAAACCATGAAAACTGTAAACTTGGCATTCCCTGAACTATCACCTTTGTTAACGTAGCTATGGTATAGTGGAATCGAAAATAGACAACCAAACCCAAAAGGAACTGCAAGTGTAACAAACCCGATAGACAAAGCTGTCTTAAGATGTTTCTTTATAAATTGAGCGTCAACTTCTAACCCAAGGAAAAACATAAACAATATAATCCCTAAGTTGGCAACTAGATTCAATCCTGGTATAGAGGAGTCGGGGAAAACAGTAGTCATGTAGTTTGGAATTTGTCCAAATGCAGTAGGGCCCAAAATTATGCCCGCTATGACCTCTGAAATAACTTTAGGCTGCCGTATTTTGGAAAACGGTATGTGGACCAAGTTACACATTGCCAGTATGAGACATGTTTGAAAGAGGAAGAGAGTCAAAGGTGAGCTCGAGTTGTAAATGAACGGGTTGGACCCTGATATTACACCTCCAAGGGACGAAGAAGCCATCTTGGAACCGGTGAGGCAAACGATAAAAAACTTGTACCAGTAAACCCACTTTAAAGTTTGCAATACCTGCTTGACAAATTTTAAATTTCTTGACAACTTTTAACGTTGTACCTTATCTATTACTGTTAGAAAGTGGTGCACTTTTCGACTTTGATCATCGATGTTGATCTTGCGCAATCTCCACTTCCAGAAAATCCGGAACGAAAAAACGGCGGAAGCAGCGAAAGACTGATTATAACTTCAAGAGATGTTTATAAGCTTAGATTATATATGATGAGCCCTTGCCATGCACAATCGACGCATTCTTGAACTAAAGGGGCAATATTAAAATGACAAAATAAAAAAAATGAATAAAATATGCAAATATAATCAGGTACACCAGTCATATGGAAGATGATCTGGGTCTTGAGTGTTCTTTTTGAATGCCTAACGTTGAATTAATGTTCGGGCTTATTTCATATTCTTTTGCTTGCTTCCAGATATCGTATACATCGGCATCGTTACTATCGATTAAATCTTGCAGAAAACGCTCCATCTTCAAGAAGATTTTGCTTATGGCAAATTGCGGCTCATTTATGGGGAACCTCAATGGGCTATATTCAGTAAGCCAAAAGCAGGGATCTGATAAAGCTTCCACGTTGTCCGGAGAAGCATATAATTGCAACAGTTTGTTCCACTGTTTGTAAGTCAAATTGTAGTTGTTGTTTTTCATTGCAATAGTTTGGAATTCTTTTATGGCTAGCATCAAATTTTGTAAAGTTTTCAGTTTGCTACACATCGAAGAAGGATAATTACTGGGGTAACGACTGGCCTTTCCATATCTTAAGCTAAAACTTTCCCATCCACTGGATGATGCTGAACTCTCTCGTTTTGCAGCCAAAGTTGCCATATTGGAGAAAGCAGTATCGTCTTCAGGGTCGTCTGCATCTTCAACTTCGCTAGTATCAGCTTCGTAACGTTCAATGTCTGAAAAGATGCCTTTTTGGGGGAATAAGTTCGGAAGTGATTTGAGAACATAAAAAACGTCGAATCTTTTCGAGAGATTCAAATCAGCGGATTTGGCCAATTGAAATAAAGAATCACCCACTGTGCATAAAATTGCACTCACCATGGGCACGGCCGCCAGCGACCAAACCACAAAGAAGGCCCTACCAGCACCCGTCTTGGGGGCGTAATCGCCGTAACCGATTGTTACAAGACATAGAAAGCAGAAGTACAGCGCGTTAAAATAGGACCAATCTTCTGCAAATTTAAACACGAGAGCACCCAAGGTCCAAATAATAGCGTATATTAAAATTGTAACACCAAAAGATACCAAATATTGTTTGCGTTTCGCTGCATCGCGTATGTGCATCATCTTGTCAAAAGTGTCTTTCCTAGTTAGCTTTTGCTCCCCTCGAACAATCTTCTTCAATGCAGCAACTCTAGAAGACTCCACCCTGTGGTAGAAAATTATTGAACTTGCCGATTCTTGTATAATACTTCTCGTCATGGCAAGAATTAAACCTAACACAATAACACCCAGTAAGGAAAATATCATTATTAAAATCTTACTAGCCACGCTGCGAGGAGTAATGTCACCTAATCCCACAGTCAGAATAGACACGATGGAATAATAAAGTGCAGAACCAAACGTAATGCTTAACAGTCTAGAGAACATACCGGCCCCCCAAATAAGTAAAACGGAAATTAGGAAAGTGAAAATCATCAAAATTCTTTCATTCTTCATCAAATTGAACCTCGGTGGGTATTTTCCCAGGTAATAACCAACGAAATGAACTGTCAAGTTGAATGTGCAGCAGAAGTAAAGTGCTGCAGCGATAACAGCATACCAAAACCCAATGGTCTTATGTATCCCGTGACCCGTATCTTTGCCAGCAAACGCGCACACATCGACCAGAAGCATGGTGCCGGCTACAGACCATCCAGCTATGTTTATCACCTGCGAGTTAAGGTAGCTCAATTTATTGACAAAATGGAGCACCAGCACACAGTTAGACAAGAACCCTACCACAAATGCCACAATGTTCACCACGAAGATCGCTACCGGACCGTGGTCAGCATCATCAGTCCTACTGCCTTTGGAGTCACTATAAGTCCTCCATTTTTCTACGACACACGCAATGGATATCATATTTGCAACCGGCCCCATGCATGCAGTAATCACGGGGAAATAGTACGATATAACCAACCAACATATGAACATATTTGATTTCGGGTCCTCGTTAATAATCCCTACTCGCGCATTATTGTACAAAAGGGCATCTCCGGCATCTCCCAGGGCCACAAGTCCCTCATCTTGACAAGATTTCTTCGGTATATTAGCTCTCATGCTATTTAAACCATATTGATCACTCCAATTGCCCTATTTTATAACTTCAACCGGTCTGTCCTCTGGTACTAGATAGTTTCAATCTCTTCTTAGCCCTGTAATTTTTAGTAGCATGAAAATACTGATTCTGCCGTTCCTGGTGACGCTCATTAATGCGGCGAGGGGCTTAAGGACCATTTTGGACCATTTTATTCTGGCTAATAGTTCGCGTTAGGTCCCGACAACGATCATCATCTCTGGCTCCAGCGAAGTGACCGGATAAGTTAATTTACACTTAGCGTACATGCAGGTGGGTTCCATCTTCACAAATGGCTCCACATGTGTTCAATGACCTTGCAAAGCCGAAGAAAATTATTCGTAGCTTGTACAGACCCGCTATTCATAAGAGAAACGCCCAGCAGGTTGGTTCAAGGAGCACTGAAATTATTTGAATCATCATTTCTTAAAAAGGGCCTTTGTCTTTATGCAGGAGATCTACATCACAATTTACGTTGACATTTCGATATCAAAACATCTTTGATAGTAACAAAACCTAGCTAATCACGCTGCTTGGGATAGGGCTTGAGAAGCGAGTTAGCGGTGATTGAGAGGGTTTAGTGAGTTGGTAAAATATCTGAGCAGCTCGGTGCTGTTGGTTTCACCCTATAAGTCAGTTTGCGCCATGACTGAGGAGCCCGTTTTAGCGGAGATCATCTCATCGCTTAATGTGCAACAGAGAATGGCGGTCCAATTTGATCCCAGCAAAGCCTTGCAGGTTATAGCGGGTCCAGGAACTGGTAAGACAAAAGTTCTGACTTCCAGGGTGGCCTATTTGATGCTGCATCATCGTGTAAAGCCTCAAGATATAATTGTAACCACGTTCACGAACAAGGCGGCCAAAGAAATGATAGACAGACTGGTACATATGCTCCGAGGGAGCAGTTTGAGGGTTAGTGACATTATGATTGGTACTTTTCATAGTGTGTGTTTTAAGATACTTTCGCGGTTTGGACACAAGATTGGCTTGAAAAAAGACTGGAGGATTATAGATGAGAAGGAGATCGATGCTATCATGAATGACATGGTAGAAATGATGCCCGATCAGATACGGGACTATGCACACGCAATTACGAGGAAGGTGAATCTTTGTCTCCCGAAGAAGGGGAGTGATGAGTGGACAGTTCATCCGAAACTGGTCAAGAAACAGATAGCCAGGTTGAAAGCTTACGCCATCCTACCTGAAGAATATAGTAGAGACAAGAATCACGATCCAGCGCTGGCATTTTTTTACGAAAGGTTCCAAGGTGAATTGAACAAAGTGAATGCGTTCGATTTTGACGATTTGCTTATGTACACGTTCCGCCTTTTGGCCAAGGAACGGTGTTTACCTTACATACAGCATGTGTTGGTAGATGAATTCCAGGATACAAATGGTATCCAAATGGATCTCATGTTCCTGTTTGCCAAAGGAAACCATCATTTGTCTCGAGGTATTACTGTGGTCGGAGATCCTGATCAGAGTATCTATGCGTTTAGACATGCGTTGGCCTACAATTTTCAAACTATGATCAATAAGTGCCCCATAGAGTGCTCCAGAGTGGTGCTCGTGGAGAACTACCGTTCCTCGCAAAAGATTTTGAATACTAGTGAAACTTTGATTAAACAACAGATCAAGGGCCGCACAAATAGAGAGCCGTTACATGCCCAATTTGACTGTATGTTTGCGCCCGTCTATCTCGACTTTCCAGCTTCATTTCTTGAAGGTCCCTCCATAGTACGAGAGCTGCTTTACCTTAGATCTCTGCCGAATCTGTTTAAGTACAGCGATTTTGCAATCCTGGTCAGACAGAGACGACAGATTAAAAAAATCGAGACGGCGCTTATAGAGCACCGAGTACCTTACAAAATTTTGAGGGGTCATGCGTTCTGGGAATTGAAAGAAACGATCGCTATGATTAACTTGCTGAAATGCGTCTATTCGGATAACGAGAAAAACGCCATGATGGCAGCACTCTTATACCCAGCTAGGGGATTAGGCGCAACATCGGTGGGAAAAATTAAGAAAGCTATAGAAATGAGCCAGGATTCGTCACTTGACACACTTAAGCTCATTCGAGATCGTCGAATCAAGGTGAGCATACCTGAGAAGGCTCGCGCGGTGGTCTTGGAATTTATTGGCATGATTGAAGCTTGCAAAAAGTTATGCGAAAGCCCAATCACCGTGGGGCTAAGTGACATGTTTGACAAATTGTACGAATTATCTGGAATGAAACACGAATATTTGTATTTGGACGGTAAGAAAAAATCAGAAGTTAACACTTCTGATGAACCCAACTATCAAAATCCAAGACATAAAAATATTTTGGTCTTGAAGAATTACTTTTTAGGCTCAGAACTTTCTGAAGTCTCTAGGGATAACAATAAAAATGGTAACATCAGTGCCAACAGCCATACTCTCATTCAGAACGACGGTAGTACCAATGATCCGGAGGCCAACATGAAGACAGTATTCGAGCATATGCGTAATTTTTTTCTATCATTGATGTTATACTCAAGTGATACAGAGGAATCTGATCAGGCGAAGTCCATGCGAAAGCAGCAAGAGGAAAAAGGTTTTGTCATGGTTTCTACTATTCATGGTGCGAAAGGTCTTGAATGGCCGGTAGTTTTCATCCCTGGTTGTGAAGAGGGAGTTATTCCATCAGTATTTGGTGATGAAAAATCACAGAATGCATATGATGAAGATGGCGAAGATGATGATGAAGATGGCGAAGAGAACGGCACTTCAAATGATAGTCCCAAGAAATCAAAAGCAGTAGAACCAGATGATTCTATAAATGAGGAAAGGCGGATGTTTTTTGTCGCCCAAACTAGAGCAAAACACCTATTATACCTTTCATCAGTGACTGATCCAGATGCCCGACTTCCGAGTAAACCTAGTCGTTTCTTGACTCCAAATTTGCTGAACACTATGGTAGATGATCAGAAGGCTCTTGAAAGTGTTGCTAGTATCAAAGTTCTGTATGAAAACATGGACAGAAGATATTCTCAAGTTGAAGGATCTTTTTCGCTCACTCAACTTGTTAGTGACTATGCAAAATTTGTCGGGAATAGAAGAGAAAGGTTTGTATGGGGCGGGTCCTTTATGCGTGAAATGTACCAGGTCGATATCAACAAAAACACGTCAACAAACAGTTTTTCAAGTGAATTCACTACTGCTGCTGTGCAGCTCCATAATAGTGTAAGTTCACCTGAAAAAAGATACGCGCCAGCGAGTAATTGGCCTTCCTTGAGAAGTCCCACAAGGGCGCATGCCCCAAATTCGCAGTCCCCTCCAGGCTCACCAAATAGAAGGAAGGCATTCGCACCCACTTACAGACCGAGTAGAAACGCACCTAATACACTCGCTACAAACCGTAGGCTATTTGCTCCAGGGAATGAGAGGCCTTGTCTGACAAAGGAGAGAAGTTCACAGGCGTCGGCGGCTTTACAAATATCATCTCAGTTTACATCTTCCTCCATCGCCGATTCCCTACACTCATCTCGAAAAGAAACAACTCTTCCCATTAAAGGTGAGAAAGATTTTGCGTTGATTTCACAATCAGAACCCCAGGCAAGAAATGCACGCAAGTCGAGTAGGAAGTTGGTGGCCGCTCCAATAGATATATCCGACAGAGGAGTAGTAAGTGGAGTGAAAAAAGAACATCCTGAGCGAAAAAATCTTTTTTTTATAGAGGAAGACCCGGAAAATACTACAGCAGCGGAGCTTTTACATAATCCAGAAGACTTGATTGTTGACGATAGACCCATTATTGCAAATGCCAAAACTCTGGCTGATGCAGTCCGGGCTAAGAGGAAAGGTAGGTCTGCACCGTCTTCGGTTGATCAGAGCGAAAAAAATGATGTCAAAAGAGAACCCATATCCAGTCAATTCGATATTTTTTCCCAAATATCGAAGGCGAAGAAAAAGGCTAAATTGAATGATGGTGAGATTATTGTAATTGATTGAAACCGAAATTGTCAGAATTCATGAGAAACAAAAAGATTGATAATACTTACATGTACATAAGCGATGTATTTATTTTCGAATCACTGGGATCACGGAAAAGACGAAACTGACGTTTCAAATCTTAATAAAGATGTTCTTCTTGTACAGAATAAGGGCAACGGCAGTCAAAAAGAGAGAATATACAAGTAGGGTCAATATTCCAACTTTATCTGAAGCATCTATGGTCACCATGGATATATTAACTAGTCCTGTGATTATGTTTGAAAGTAAAAACATAATGAGACCATTGCTGTTTAATGCTTCCAAAATCACGGGGGTCTTGTAATTTGCTTCGCTAAGGCCAAAGAGCCTATCGATCAAACAGTATATCGCTAAACCTCCTTGATTTACGCCAACAACCCAAACAACATAGGGTAGGTTAGCAAATCTTCGTGAAATATCAAAGGGAAGTGAAGGCAATACAAATTGGAGCAATAAGAAGAATACGAAAGTCCACATCCCAAGTCCCGTTAGTGGACTTACGGTAGTCCATTTGTCCCATGAAAAAGACTGGTGAAGGATTTTAGGATCCGTCAAGATTTCTACCGATGGCTTGTAGAGATTGTTTTTGGTCGGTCTATTCCCCAAAAGATAGAAACCAGTTGTCTGACCCCAAAGAAATATGGAACAATAACCTAAAAATGACACAATGCCTTCTCTGTTGGCGCTGAAAAGATCGGTACGTGGTGCCAAGATTAAAAATTTCAATGCATCTTCTTTTTTAGCCAATATCAATTCGTAAATCACAGAGATAAGGGTTGCAATGACAAATCTTGGAATATGATTGGTAACGGGTTCCAAAAATACCAGCACAGGGGGTAAAAGTGACAATGTAATGAAAAAGTTCCAGTGGACGCCATATTCCGTGACATGTTCTTGATATTCCAAATTCTTGACAAAATAGAGTCGTGATAAACCAATTATCAGTAGTGCAGCCATGGATCTTAGAGCAAGAGTAGCTTTTTTTGCAAGTCCAATTTTTTTCTCTGGATTCAACCTCTCTTTTAAAAGTGCTCTGGAAGACACAAGCCCGTTGCTAAACACAAACGATCCGACCCCCAAATCCATCATAGAAGTCCCCCAAGTTTCAACTTTGGCAAATCTACGTGGAAAAACTTGGAAATCTACCGCTAAAATGGCAAGTACAGTCAGTACAAGCATGCCCCCACGGTAAGCGGTAATGAATGGCTTTTTCACTAACTGGAACTCGACTGGCGGGGAACTTTTCTTCTTCACCCCAGTAGGATTGCTCTTGAAACCTGCTTGCACTCTGTGAATAAACCAAATTGAAACGCAGGGAACTACAATCAGTGTGTACAATAAATTCAAACTACCAGAATATGTCGTAATAGCTAAAAGCAGGCATACCCAGTTCAATGCAAAGTCTACGGGTAGACTTGAACCATAGCTAGAGGAAAGAAGATTCCAGCATAAATATACTACTGGAGCCACTGCTGTAACAACATTGATCTCTTCAATTGAACCTCCATTTAAGCCAGTCACAAATTCTTCTTTTCGGTCTTTCAGAGTAGTAGACATGGCAGACCAATGCCTCAATATCCTCCTTCTTTGAGGATACACTACCTTGAGAGATCAGGGGTTTCGATGTTTTTCGCCATGTTCTCTCGCGTCTATAACGTCAGTCTGCATATATTCAAAAAAGAAAAAAAAATAATAAATAAATAAAATAAATAAACCAAGGACAAAACGAAATAAAGAAAATGCAATGAGCCTAAAATTACCGTTCAAGATCCAAGCTCTCGCATGTGCTTTCTGGTAAGCTTTCTGACCCTGCCCTTGCCCATCTTTTGAGCCGAAGTACCGTACGTGACCTGCGTATAGTGCAAGTCAACATTTTCTGGAGTGGGCTCTATATTGTCAAAATCTGCGCATTTTAAATTGATGACCTCTTCAGACATAAGATTTCCCCAGCTTGAAGGTCTATCATCTATATCAGAGTGTATGCGTTTGGTAGGGGCCTCCTTGTGATGTGTTTCCGCCGAGGGTTGCCTTTTTTTCAAAGAAACTGCATTCATCGCACTCGCATTTACCCTTTGCGCTTGGTTCACCTTATTCAGGACTTCCAACCTTGATTCTTTGGTGGAAGAAGTTATTGATGTTTCCCTGGAAAAAGCTGTTGCATGGGGTTTTCTTTTCGAGACTAATTCCATGGCAAATTTATCCTTAGCACCTCGGGGACAAATTATGCACCAATTTATGTTGTTCAGATACACGGTGGTACTTTTTGCCTCGAGACTTCCTGGGAAGTGGGCTAGTAAATCGAATAAAAAGGCCGGTGTTACCACGGGTATCGAGTGCTTTTGCTTGATAAACTCTATCTTGCGCTTCATCGAATTACGAAACACTTGATTTAAGGCTTCGCTCTCTTCCATCTCCGCTTGTAACTGGAACAAGTCGCCGTATTCGTTCTTCCACAATGGGTGTGAAATTGGGATGCTTGGTAAAGATGAAAGATTGATCAAGAGCAAATCGGTAGAATGATTTAAAAACTCAGTAAACTTGAGCCCCATAGGCTCCATCGTTTCTAAAAGTTTCGTCAAATGCAATAATTCTACACCTCTGAAGCCTGTAATAGCTACTTTCAAAACGTTGTCCTTATCGTGTAGAAGAGAATTTGCAGGTAGTAATTTCAAACCTGCATTATGTAAGAAAGGTTTACACCACGAGTCAGGAGGGTCTATCAGTCTTTTGTAATGCAAACATCTCTCGATAAAGAATTCTGTCACGGAAATGCCACCCACCCCCTCATCTATATCCTCTATTGGGACGTTACTCGGTATTATATGATAGTCGGCAGATTCTTTCACGGTTCCAGCGTGTTGTTCAATGACTTTTTGTAAAATTTGTGCATGAGCAAGTGCAAATTTTGGGCTGATCTCAAAGGATACATCTTCAAAAATTCGGTGAGGGACATATACTTGCCCCACAGACGGTACTTCTGGGGCTTCTAATGCCCCAGGTGGTGCCAGCACAGGTGGGCTGGTAGGCCCCACAGACATCGCTCTTTGCCACAGCTTGTCACCTTGTGGTTTAAATTTGCTTCTCAAATTGGCCTTCGGTAAAGTAGCGGAGCTGCTGTTATCTCTTAAGACCATTGGTGAACTTGCCAGCGATTTCCAACACTCGCACGAATCCACTCCGATTTGCTCCAGGGATGCCGACTTTTCGATTCTTTCCACCAAATAATGGGGATCGTATTCCAGCATGGCGTTTCTCCTGTGGCAATCAAGGATCCATTTGGGATGTATAATGGGTATTCCGATCTCTGCGGCAGCTCTCACACGGGTACCATGCAGGGAATCAGATATAAACACGACCATGTGACCCTGGTTCTTCGAGATACAATTGCGTGCAAATTGTGCAGAGTTGCAATCGTGACAGCCTTGCAGTCGGCACAGCTTCTCCAAATGGTCCACAGAGCAAATTTTAGGATCCACCCTGCCTATGAACACGTAGACACCGCGCAGAGGCGGTAGAGAGTACCTAGATCGGAGCATCTCCGGAGCCGCGCTTAGGTCTTCGCCCGTCAACCATCGTTCATAAATGGATTCAACAGCCTCCAGGGATACGAAAGTCATGTCATGGCGATGCTTCACAGCGAATTTGTACTTGTTTGTGTCCCTAGTCTTTCCGATGACCAAAACGTTTACTTGGCGAGTTAAATCTTTGAGAAACAGTCCACCCAGCTTGACAATTTTCTTGGCTATGCTCCTCGAACAATACTCGTCATTGAACCCAGTTGGGCAGAATGTAATGCCTTGGAAGGGCTTCATGAACTGTCCAGATGGAGGTTTGCATAGAAGCCATATGTTTGTAGACGTGAAGCCAAAGACCGTTTTTTTCATTTCTGCATAGGTCCAAATCATGTGCAGACTTTGAGTCATGTGACAGTATCAAGGATATTGCGAGAAAAAGTTAAAAATAATGCGCAAACCCGGAATCGAACCGGGGGCTCATCGATGGCAACGATGAATTTTACCACTAAACCACTTGCGCGCCTTCTTGAATACATATAATCATCTTCAAGCACCTATATAGACCAGGCGTTTCCTTCTACCTCGGCGCTTATTTTTAATCTTCCTGTACGAGCAGTGATCTTACAGGTTACAGATATCCATAATGTTTTTCTGCACGCTGTTTCCATCAATTGAAATTTCTCCATATTTTTTGCCTCTCGAAAGCATGTTCCTTCGCAGCTCTTCATAAATATATCCTCCACCCCTTTCTCATATCGGCCTGAAGATTCACTTTGCCCTGGAAAAATGATATAAAAGGAAAGGGTATTCTTCGAAACCTAACTTTTCAAGGGAGCATTCTGTTTCATAGCGCTTCAACCTTCCTCTGTCGGTGGCAAATAATAGCTGTAGCTCCGACAAAACCTCGGCGGCAAGTTCGTCGCTATGTACGTATGATTAACTTCCGACTGCGCACCAATTCCATCTCCGACCGTCCGTGATTTGGTGCTCCGCTCCTCGTGCCGCTTCCCCGCGTCTTTTTTTCGCTTTTCTCCCCTCTTTTTGGTGAGCTCCGGTGCTCCGGTGGGCCGGGCGCGCCATTCGTGCCAGGATAATTTCCCCACCCCCGCACTTTTGCGCATGCAAGCTGCGCATTCCCCACTCTTTTGTCTACTCAGCGGCGCGTTTGCATACGTCAGGTCAACAACCGCCCACAGGAAAGGATAGTTATTTCTTCACGGGTATGACGCATGCAATTTTGCAAACTTCCCCTCGTGTTGCTGGGATCAGGAACAGTTTTTACAAATTACCGTGGTTGTCGGTAGCTTTGCCCACCGAGATCATACCCCGGGGTTTTCACAAGTTTGACATTTGTTTGGAGTAATAAGGAACCACCCATCAATCAAGACACATATAGGGAGTTAAATGATACTAGGGACACAAAGGCACAGCAAAGACGGCAACACACTGAAGATGGTAGCAGACAAGAAGGAAAAAGAAGGGAAGAGGAAAAGGTATGGACAACCGCGGTCTCCACGCGGCGAGCAAGCATTGCTCATGGCCAAGGACAAGAAGGTGCGGCAGTCGCAGGCATGCGACAGGTGCAGGTTGAAAAAGATCAAGTGCGATGGCATGAAGCCTAGTTGTTCACAGTGCGCCAAAGTAAATTTCACGTGTAGAACCAGTGATCGGCTCACGCGGAGAGGCTTCCCCCGTGGCTACACCGAGATGCTGGAGACCGAAGTAGTGAGGTTGCAGAAGCTGATGGAGAGCAGGGGCATCTCTGTGGAGCTGCAAGAGGAGTCTGGCACTAAGCAGATTGCAACACCCTCAACAAACGAGGAGATGTACACAGGGTCGTTAGAGAAAGACGAGGAAGAGAGAGATGTGGCCAGATGCGATGATACTACTACTACTGGTGGTGGCGGCGGTGCCGGTGTCAATGAATTGGAACTTCCATTTGTGAACGATACTTTCCACTACTACAATAACTACCGCAGGGAGGAGAATTACATGGGGAATTCCACCTGGGACGTACTCACGGGTAGCATACAGGCACCATCGGACGACCCGTCTAGAACTCAATGTGAGACTGATTGCTTTGTCAACTACCAACTGTCTGCGATGAAGAACATTTTGCATTTGGACAGTAATGCCTCTTTCTTGCCAAAATTTCTCTTGGTGAAATACGACTACAACTTGCCCAAATTGGTCAAATTGTTACAATTAGCAGTAGCTGACTTTGGCAAGGTCGAGAACTCTTTGGTTCCATTGTTGTACCCCTTTGACAAATGGGAGGAGGAACTTGTGCGTCACTTGCTGAAGCCGAATGAATTGTCTTCAGCTAGATCACCTTCGGGGAGCGTGGTCGTTGACCCGATAACACTGTTGACTCTGCTTTATATCATCCAGCTCAATTGGTCCTGTTTTAACGATTTTAAGCTGTTCCGATTGACGAAAATGGTCTGCCTGTCCTGTAGGACAAGGCTAGAGACTTTACAGTGCATTCTCTTGGCCAGCTTCTATTTTATGGGGGGTCAGACTTCTGCTATCATCCATCACTCGAGTGATAACTCACAAATCTGGGCCACAGAGTTATTACACATTGCCCACTCCATGGTATTGAACTTGGGGCTGTACATGAACTCCAAAAGGATGATCTCTCTCGGGATCAGCCAGGAGGTTTCGCCTCAGCATCACCGCGGGGTCACCTTTTGGGTATTCCAATATTTGGACTCGTGGTGGTCGTTCTTACAGGGGTTGCCCAAATCAAATTTTTTGGTGGATGAATTCCATCCTCAGTCGATCAGCTCGCTCAACGTACCGGCGTTGACACCTTTCACGTTATTATTAGGATTCACACAAGAATCTTTGGACGGATGCAACCTGCTGCATACTTTAGCTGGTGCTTACACCAATGGCAGGTCCAAAATCGTGTATGTGACAGAATCGTTCCGTAAAATGCTAGTCAAATGGAAGTTGTACCATCAGCTTCAAGATCACGAGGACGACTTCGACCCAGATGACATTGCTCACTTGTCTACTACTTTGACCAAACCCGATATGGTGGAAATTCAACTTACGCTGATGTACCTGATCGTTTCGTTTCTGTCCAACGAAAATTTTAGTGATCTTGGTAGAGAAACCACGGCTACCACAGAGTCTCCCTCGTCATCATCAGCTGAGAACACCGCTCTGCATAGCTCCAATTTGGAAGAGATTGCCTACGAAATTTTATCCTTGTATTCCCTTGTTTTAATGGACCATGCTAGGTCGGAACAACCTCAACTTTTGAAAATTTTGCATCTTTTGCCCTGCGACAACAGGCATGTCATACATCTGTGCCTGTCCACTTTGAATAACTGGGCAATGTGCCCTCGCAGTGGCGGCGAATTGGAAGGCCGCTTAAGCTGGAAGTACGACCGCTACCGCAACATGGTGAGCCAATGGTGTAAATTCTATCTGGCGGACAAGGTAAATGACCCTCTTTGGCAACAGCTAATCATATCTTTCAAACTCGATTTGAGCGCGGCTCAGCCACAGAATTTTTACAATTGGAGCGAAGTCGAGTATTTGGAAAATGTCGATGTCTTCAATGGTAACCCTCAAGTCTTCAGCAAAAATCAATTACTTAGATCTAATCCACACGCGGTCATGGATCAATTCGACATCTTTTCGCCAATCAACCTCAGTAGCAGCGGGGGCACCAACAAACCAATCTTTAATAACATTCAATCCAGCACCTTATCCCAACAGTTGCTCAAGGAGCCGCAACAACAGTTGGAAAATCCAAGGGGTAACATTAGCGAACATGATAGCGCCAATATCATTGACATGTCCAAACACAGGTCCCAATTTTCCATCGCTAATGAGGAGACTGACGACGGTTATGCGGAAGACGATGACGATGACGACGATGACCTTTTGAACAAGCCCTTGGAAATCCCTTTTAGTAGAAGAACTGGTTCCCTTTTCCACAGAGACACTAGCAATCATAATGATAGCAACAACCACAATAATGATCATAACAATAATAATAATAATAAGAATGCTAATGATAATGATAATGCTAATGATAAGGATCACAATCAGAGGTTACCTACGACTGTCCGCCATCAAAGCGACCGACTAAGACGTCACACGCTGGACCATATCATTTTAGACAGCTCGCAACCTGAGGGCGTGCCCTTACAGGCGCCCAGCTACACCAGGAAAGAGGAGCCGGCTCCCTTGAATGATGTAGCCACCAGTAATAACGGAAGCGTTTCCTTCCATAACTATGCATTAAACGCTGCAAATAACAAGCGCAGTCGATCACAAAGCATATGTGTACCTCCTCATGCAGATCCTCCAGCCCTAAACAACGCTACCATCTTGCCATCCGCTACAGGAAATAGTGGTGTTTTGTTCGGCGAATTAGTGGAACAACAGTCGCATGATCGCCACTCGTCGTCTCACGGCCAGTTTGTCGGAACACCAAGGGCACTTGTGGACATGCTAATGCTACCACCGGAAGGACAGCAGGGTGCAACCATGATGAACCCACCGTCCTCTTGCAATTCCTTGGCAGCTGGTAGTAGTGATACAAACCCCTAGCGACTTCTGCAATTAGACAAGAGATCTTTATGTGCGTATTTATTTATGTGAGCGAAAAGCTCAAAAGAAGGGGGGAAAAAACATTTAAGGCTTCAGACTTAAAATGAGCGATCCATTGAATTTGACACAAGGTGGCGGGATGAAGAAAAGGAACAAAATCCGCCTACCTTCTTTACAGGATACATCGGATGACTCTAAAGTAAACAATGGAAGAGTGAGCGCCAGTTTACTTCAAGATGAGTCGAACGAAGAAGTTGATCCACTACCCCTCAAGAAGAATATCAAGAAAATTCAAACGGTTAGATTAGATACTGATGAAAATTGTAAGCCAGAATACGAACATTTGTTCAAACGAGATGAAGTTAAAGTATTGAATTTGGAAGATATGGAGGGGCCAATCACTACCATGACTAAATGTTCTGAGCCGTTGGTCAAAGAGAAGGATTACGTGAAACTGCTTGACAAAAACGACAAAAGGGATATCGTGGAGAGGATCGAACGTTATGGAGATTATAGCGAGGATGATCTAGACGAGTTCGAGGATGATAGGTTGCCCGTGAGCACCAATGAAGAGCAGTTGCTAAGCGAGAAAAGAAAACAATTGATACAGAAAGCCTTGAATGATAATGAAGGCCTCTGCGAGTGGGAAAAGAGTTTAATGAACAGAGTTCAGGTAGATACGGGGCCCACACTACCGAAGATGCACGAGAATCCAGCAGGTGACCATTTGGCATCTTCATTGTCGAGAGTCCAGTTGCGTAAGATCCAACTGGAGGGGCAGCTAAAAAGCCTTCGGGACCAGAAAGAGTCATTACTGAAACGTAGGGAGGAATTGGTACAAAGAGTCACACAGTTGGGCATTCAATAGATTAGTCATATCGACCGGTGAAATGCGGTCACATATAACGAGAGGCATTTTACCGGCTGAAAAATTTGCTTTGTGCCGTTCTCGTTATAAAAACTCTCGATGCCCGAGAATTGGTAATTGGGGGAAGTCTAATCTGTTCCTTAAGTTCAGCTAACGACGAGGTGATAAAGTTTGTCCAAATTTGTTCGATTAAACCCAATTGCAGTATCGTGGAAAACTTTTTCGGAGTTTTTAAATACTGATACAGTAGTACTAATAATAATAAAAAAAAATTGAAGATAAGAAGTATGCGTCACTTAGTCTGCATCAAAGATTTAAGCGATAGAGAGCTGGAAGTGCTGGTCAGAAAGGCCGAGGAGTACAAGAGAATATTCAAGGATGAGGATGCCTCTGAAGCACAGAAAAATCATCTGAAGTTGTTGGGCAAGACCGTCGCCCTTATCTTTAGCAAAAGATCTACCAGAACTAGAATCTCCTCCGAAGGTGCTGCTGCATTTTTCGGAGCTCAACCCATGTTTTTGGGTAGGGACGATATCCAATTAGGTGTAAATGAGTCGTTCTACGATACCTCCAGGGTTGTGTCGTCAATGGTCTCCTGCATCTTTGCCCGTGTCGATCGCCATGACGAGATCGTCCGGTTCACTAAAAGCTCCACTGTGCCTATCATCAATTCGCTTTGCGATATGTACCATCCGTTGCAAGCCATCTGTGACATGCTCACCATCAAGGAGACCTTGAACTACACTAAAAATAAGCTAAAGGTTGCATGGATTGGTGACGCCAACAATGTGATCAATGATATGGCGATTGCATGCCTAAAGCTGGGCATGGATGTTGCAGTATCCACGCCGCTTGGAATCGAGTTGGACCCCGAGATCGTGCAGGCCGCGCACGAGATCACTAAGCGTAATGGTACAAAGCTATGGCTCACTCACGACTCTGTAGAAGCTTCCACAGGCGCACACATATTGGTGACAGACACATTTGTCTCTATGGGCGAAGAGTATGCCAAGGAGGCTAAGTTAAGACAATTCAGGGGATATCAAATCAATCAAGATTTAGCTCAACACGCAGATCCGAACTACAAGTTCATGCATTGCTTGCCTAGGCACAAGGAGGAGGTCTCAGACGAGGTGTTTTATAGTGATCATTCCATTGTCTTTGAGGAAGCCGAAAACAGACTTTATGCTGCCATGGCTGCTATCGACGTTTTTGTCATTAACAAAGGCAACTTCGAAGCGTAACAACAAGTAATGTATTATGCACCTAGCATTATGTTTTGATAAATAAAAAAATATGATATCATAATTATTTGGCGTATGCTAAAGGTTGATACAAATGCAGGCCTCTATCACTTGGCCATCGAGATCAACACAATGAGAATCTGATGGTGGATTATCCCCGAAAATTCTCTGACATAGTTCGTTGGAATAAAATGGTTTCACACCTTCTTGCAGTACGCCCACCGTGATGTGTGGGTATTTGTTGCCACATGTGAGCCTGGTAATCACTTGACCTTGGGAATCGGTCACTCCAAGAAGTTGAACCGCTATGGTTACAATTTTTGAATCCCAGCACAGTTTGCATGCTTTACATTTGACGACATCGCTCGTCGGCAGCAACGTCTGCGGCTCTTCTAAATTCTTAAGTTGTGCTTCGTACCGTGACAAGTAGGCTTTCCATATTTCTTTGTCCTCAGTGGTACCCTTATGGCCTTGTGTAACATGGCACAATGTGATGTGGAAATTCTGTTGAAATCTGTTTTCGTCAAACAGTTTGACTAAACCGATTTTCTGGTCTTCGTCGACTTTCAAAATGATTCCACGTACCATGTCAACGACATCTGCCCTTTTCTCGATATTGCCAGAAAAGTAAACTGGATTAATCCTGTTAGACTTCACTTGTTTTTTTCCATTTTTGTTGTTACAATTATTTTTCTCCTTAGGTCTCCCACCACCAACTACCTTAATAGTCGTTGGCCTGTAGTCCAAGCTCTTTTGAAGTGCTTCGCCAATCTGCTCGTCAGCTGGTACACTAGGAACCAAAACAGGATATTTTTCATGAAGTCTTTGTATAGTCTCCTTTGAGTTGGTAAAAGACGAATTGGATTCAAGCGATTTCAAATATAACACATAGTCGAAAATATCATCTGGGGATCTCTTTTCATCTACTGGTTGGAACCTTTTCAAGAACCCGTTCATAATGCCTAGGACCTTTTGTTTACCATAAACTGAGCTCTTGATACTCTGATGGTTGTCACCTCTTGCCAATACTCTGCCAATGGTCAATTTTTTCACCTGCTCTAAATCGTCATAAGAGGCAAATGACATTCCAATTACTTTGATGTTTACATCATAGGACAGATAGTCATCTCTCAACTGCGCAATCCAATCAAACAACTGCTGACGTTCTCTGCGTTGATGGTTGTTTCTATCGACGATCACACATTTTATTTCTGGCCGCGACAAAAGTTCCAATGATTTCTTCATTAGCAAGGATTTATCCTTGCCAGTAATATTATCGTTCTGTACATGGCCCCAGTTTGAGAATAAGTTGGTCAAGGTCAGTGCCGTAGTGGTCTTACCACATCCAATCACAGCGATGGGGAAAATTAAAAACTTGGTCTTTTCATCGACAACGTCCCAGTCTTCAGAGTTCTTCAGTTCCAGCTGCTCAATCTTTTCCTGATTCAAAATTTCCCAGGCCGACATACCATAGGACTCTAAAAACATGTTTCTCAACTTTATAATTCCAAAGCCTTTCATATACTGCTCGCACAACCCTGGTTCTTTCTCTAGTAACGGAATCACGAAATCAAGATAACGGTTGGTGATCAGTTTGTGTTTTTTAAATTTCAAGACTCGAGATCTTGTACTAATGTATTGCTTTGTCACTTCTCTCCATTGTCTGTACATCAAATAGGGTTCTTCAAACTTGAATTTGAAAAAAAAATCTTGGCCAGTACCTACCCAATGAGTTCTAATTACAAAACCTTCAACCTCCGTGCCTTTGTAAGTCCCATCATGAGAACATTTGTCTAAGAAAGATTTCAAAGAATCTATGTTTGGTATGTCAAAATAGACCGTGGGTTTAAACCCATACTGTCGCGCAAATTTGTTTACTTTATCCATAGGCCAAGTAACGAATTCACGCTGGTTAAAATTGACACCATGTAAATACAGGCCTGCTTTCTCCCCGGTATACTCCAAAATGTGCTCCTCGAAGGAATCATCACAATACTCAGCAACAAGGGTAACGTTCAAATTGTAAAGTTTCTTGGCAAACTCCTCAACATCCACTTTGCTATTATGTAACAGTTCCAATAAATATTTTCGACCATATTCAGCATGGTTTCTATCGACATCATTTCTGGGACCGGTGGAATGCTTTGAACAGATAACCAGCGTTCCATCTTGCAAACCTGAAATAAATATAATACAACCATTGGACTTCAATGTAACTGTATAGGGACCACGCGAATTGCTCCGAATTGCATCCCATTTGGTAAAGCCCGTTTCGCCAATGTTGAAGAACTTATCATAACCTCTAGCTACAATATGTGGCTCTTGCTCATCTGTAATGAAGAGTCCACGGGCATTACAAGGAAGCTGGATGTTCTTTTTGCCATAATCCCACTCTTGGAACTTCCAACTAACCACATGGCGGTTACTGTCAAACAATTCACAGACTCTTTTGGTGGCCTTGCCTCGACTTACTATTTCACTGGATTTTTCCAAAGCGGTGACTAAATCCTTCACGTCCTTAACCTCAGGTCTTTCCGGTGACATTTCAATTCAAAGCATCAATGTGTGTGTATTCAATACAAACCTTCTAACTCTTCAATTTCATCCAACTTCAAAGAACCTAATGTTAAAGCACATAATTTTTCGCTCAGCGCGATGAGGCTGACCCGCACATTGGAAAACAAAGCTGAACAATAATTAAGGAGGAACTTCAACTAAGATACGCGGTATCAAAGAAATATAAAAGTAGATTTAATACTTGTGTTCGGTGTTCATGCGCCTCGAAATGACCGCTGGGTTTGACATTGATGAGGCCGATGTGCTTGTCTACACTCAAGGATTGGAAAAGGCCAACCGCTTGACTGTCGAAATCAACAAATCTCTTAAGAACATTGCCAAGACTTCCAGCCATTCTAGCCGTCTCTTCACACCAATTCTGTCTAGAAATAATATGTTATCTACCCTGCAAAGAAATATTGAGAGTACGTTAATTTCTGTATCCTCGGTTAAAGAGCTGGCTAATGATGCCTCGAGACACGAAATTACGTTGAGCAAAGGATTTAGAAAGGTCGGTTTGAAGCAATATATTCAGGCGGTGCATAAATTGGATGATATGCTAGAGGATATTAAGGCAGGTAAAGATAAACATGCAGATAATGCAGAATTTACGGGTATGCTGTCTCATTTGACGGGGTTAATCAAATCAAGTGAAGTAAGTTTAAGAAAATATTTTATGGCTCTGCTTACCAGCATCAAGCCGTTCGACCCTCAGATAAATATAAACAAGAAGATACCATTCCCTTATTACCAAGATGATCAATTGAACGATATGGTTATTCTTTTGGACTACTTCCATAATGCTTCAGAGAATTCAGCTGCAATTGACGAGATGTTAGTTCGGGAAAGGTGTGACTGGATTTTAAAATGTATGGCCTTTTTGGAACCGTTTGCGAAGCAGGTCAACGGATCCGGTGCAGACCAGTATGAAAAGGGTAGCAATGGTTTGAACAGTTATACAGAAGCCCTCTTAGGTTTCGTGGCCAATGAAAAATCGTTCGTTGATGACTTGTATGTGCAAGACACGGATCTGAAACCCAAAGTTTTCTGCAAAATCATTATACCTTTACTTACGGCTTACACTAGATTGGTCAATCTAAATCTTGATTATGTGCGGAATAACATGGCCAGTACAGGTATTTTCATCTTCGAACTAGCTGATGGTGTGCATAATGTGAAGCGTATTCTAAGAGGAAGTCCCCTGGAAAATTGTGGGCCTATGGAAGATTGCGCTGATAACGTGCATAAGATAGCACAGTCACTGTTTAAAGACGTCATACTACACATCGCAGCCAGGGTTAATACAATGGCCAGCATACCAGCGGACAATGGTGTCACTGAAGCTACCGTTGAAACTATGTCACGTCTGAGGAAATTTAGTGAGTACAAAAACGGTTGTCTGGGGGCCATGGAAAGCGTCACAAGAGAAACTTGGCTTCCCGCTAAATTCAAGGAGAGAGAATTCACCTTACCAGCTGGTACCAGCTTGTCAACAACTCAAGCCCGTCTATCCTGTTTTTTCAGCGACTGTATTGACGTGTTAATTGTCAGTTTAGAAAGAAAGTCACAGAAGTTATTAATGCCAGATAGAGAGCCAGATGTGGCCAATCCCAACAGCAAGAAAATCGGCCACATGCCACGCATAGGTTTCTTTATTATCATGAATATGACATTAATAGAGCAAATCGTGGAAAAATCGGAATTGAACCAAGTTATCGGTGCTGAAGGTCGTACCAGAATGGATAAGTTAAAGAACCGTTATATTATATACATGGTCGCAGACTGGAGAGAATTGGCTACCAACTTGATGGATTCTGTATTTATAGACAGCAGCGGAAAGATTTCGTCTAAGGATAAGGATCAAATCAAGGAGAAATTCCACAGGTTCAATGAAGGTTTTGAAGAATTAGTGTCCAAATATAAGCAGTACAGATTATCTGACCCTGGGCTAAAGGCAACGTTGAAATCAGAAATTGTTTCATTGGTTATGCCCATGTATGACCGGTTTTATCGCAGGTACAAGGATTCCTTTAAGAACCCCAGAAAGCACATCAAATATACACCTAGTGAGATAACTTCGATATTGGATCAAGTAGGTAGATAGACTTCAACAGAAATTTTTATTAAAAGTTTATATCCAAAAACTGTAAACATAGAGCATGAATAGCCAAAGAAAGTAAATGAACGTCCCACAGAAAAATAAAATAATGTTAAGAAAAAAAAAAATACCGAATTTTCTGACTGATCCTGCCAGCTTTAGCTGAACTCACTTTCTAATCTGCTAAACATAGCCACCCCACCACCAATTTCGTTTACTACTTGCTTTTCGGACGAAGATCGCTTCGATGGGGGAGGATACCGAAAGTCTGAGTGATGAACCTCGTCAGGAGAGTCATGGAAACCGCAAAGTTCGCCGTCACCAGGATGTTTTATAGTGCTCGCACTATCCGCTCCCGATTCTTGGCTACTGCAATTGTGGTGAAGCGCCTCTTTAAAATCCTCTATTACGTGATTCCTTTCTGCGACGTTGGAGGAATATGAAGGGCTAACTACAGGGGAGAGCACTTCCCCCATACTCATCTGCAAGGGATGCCACGGACTGGAATTTCGATCGTAGAGAGCCGTTATGTCTACCGAGGAGTCCACCGGAGGTTCTGTGTAGTTTTCAAGGGAATCTCTTGATTGCATTATCAAATCATCCACACTTCTATTAGGGCGGCTTTCGGACTGGTGTAGGAGAGGCATCATGTTATTTCTATTTCCGAGAGCGACAATGCCGTCGAACGACGAGGCCATACCTACCGATGATGAGTTCGACTCGTTCGTCACGCTCCTCTTCATGGGGGGCGTTTCCGGTCCATCATCCAACATTTCACTTAACCCACTGAAAATGGGGTTATCGTTTCTCACAGTGGCAGGCAATGTACTTGATGGCAACGAACTGCTCAAGGCGTTCTTGGAAATCGGTTTAATATCAGAGTTCAAATTAATTGGATGCATCATGGGGGATCTGAGGACTGCCCCGGGCAAATTGGGTGAGGTTCTGGACGCACCTTGAAAATTGAAACCAGAGGCCATATCACCATCTTCTTCTTTGTCGCTGCTACCCTTCAAATTGAACTCGAGGCTCTTTTTAGCTCCTCCAGCGATGGGCAAGTTTCCGTCCTGCGCAGTTTCTTCAATCGACTTGCTCAGTGTAATTCTGGGGACCTCTGGCATATTCGCTGCAATTTCCTTCTTATGCGCAGTCTCCATGCCATCATCTCTCATCACAGTGTCATATGAAGGTGGATTTGCGGGCAGTTCATTATCACTACGAGGTTCGTCGTTGTCAAAATCAAACCCGGGAGGTGCATTCCAAGGAGAAATGGATCTAAGTAGGGGTGAACTGACCGGAGAAAGAGGAACTGCTTGTGGTGACGCCAATTCCCTGCGAATGGTCTCTGGTTGATATATGTTGGATCTTAACTTTGGAGAGGAAAAAGTTGGGTCCTCCTCTACGAATTTGGAGCTACGACGATCACGGTTGCGCACCGGTTTCTGGCTGGAGGTCCTTACGTCGTGAACCAGTTTGTAATCCATGGAGTGTACTTCCGGTGACAGCAATGGGGACAAAAGGATTTCCTTGGGGAAAAAAATGTTGGAATTGTGGTAGATGTTCACATCCGAAGTGTTCCCAAACTTGGGGCACGCATTCACAGCCCGTTCGTTAGTGAATACGTGACTGTCATAACTGGGTAGAAGCGTGTTGGCGTGGGAACAAAGCTTATTCAAGACATGGATTGGTGAATCGATACTAATTTCGTAGTGTTTGCGCTTGCCGTCGACCATCTTGGAGAGGCGTAGACAAAGTTTGATCCAGTGAGACGACTTGATCTTGTCGAACGCCGTGTCCGGGTGTAAAACGTGTCTATCCGAAACCACGCTAGGTACAAAGACCTGGTATTCGTAATCCTTGTTGACCAAATCGCCGCTGCTCTGTTCCAAAAGGAGATTACCCATATTCTTGGCCTTGATGGGCCCCGTCTCGTGTGGACCCATTGAACTTGGCCCATTGTGTTCGGCGAGCAAGAATTTCCTCGTCGGTTCCATTCGGTGTACTTTCTTCCCACGGCAGTAGTACTCCATGGTCTCTGTCAAATATATGCGGATTCTATGCAGTGTGACTTTGTCTAGAGGTGAGAAATGGAACGCGATGGGCAAGAAGGCATCGAGAATGATGTCCTTGGACGCGATGACAATGTCGTAGTGGAGCTGGTTCTCCCAATCACGCGAGATGGCGATGGGTTCCGTTTCCTCCACACTGGAGTCCGCCTGGGTACGCACAAGCGTAACGGGCAAACGAGCCGTGATGTTAGATTTGAACGCGCCCACCCTCTCGATACTAGCAAATAGATGGTACTCCACGAACCCGAAATCGGACTTGATGGACTCGGGATGCGAAGGTGAAATCGCCTGCTCAAAAGTATAGATGTAGTCACCTGGCTGGAACACAAAATGGTCGCCAGGCCCGCTGGTACCAGGTTCGCCTCCCCCACTCAGCAGTGATGAGTGGTTATTACTGCTCGGGTCCGCATTCGAGAAAGTACTGCTCAGTAGATCAGAGATGAGATTCGAGGACCTATCGTGCTTCGGCGCCGGCGATGCGGCTCTTCGAAGCAGCGACATGGGTGAAAGACCTCTGGTTGCACCTCCCGAGGACTCCCTCGTCGCCACACCACTGTTGCTTCTCCTCCTCCCAGCCTCTGAATGATCGCTGTCTCCTCCGACACTCGACCTTGGATTATGCGACGACATGCTTTTCCTCCGATTCCTCACGGTCTCTAAACTTTTGTAAATGGACGCACCACTCTCCCTGAGCAGGTAGCTGTTGTCGTATGTGATCCCGGAGGTACTCGTCGTGGCCCCATCTGACTGGTAGAACGGCCACACGTGATTTACAATATCGCAAATCTCTACGAACTCCTGCCTCTTGGGAGGTATCCCCTCTGGCCATTCGGTTCTGGAATAACCTTTGAACGCAAGTGACACGTTTTTCAACTTGCTGGGCTTCAGCACCCTCAGAATCAGCGAGCCCCTCAGCATGCTGGGGGGCACCTCACTCTGTTGCGCAGCATTAAATCCTTGCAGAAAAACCACTGGTTCCGCCAACCGTATGAAAACTTGGATCGAGGATGTCTGTGAAAGCGGTTCTGCATCTGATGATACATCCACATCTTTCTCCAGAGGGAAAATCGGCGACCTCACTGCTTCGACCTCTTCCATTCTATGAATACCTAACCCTTGTTGCAAAATTTTGGTTGCTGCAATTTTTTTATTTTTTTCCAAACGGCACCTCCACGAAAGACTAGGTTGTATTAAATGAACTTAAAAAGCGTCTCTCCTCTATCAACTGAAATTCAAACCGATTACCAAGCCTGTGTCTTTACGATGACCCTTCTGTAGTCAAGACTACTTGGTTTTTATTTTATTTTCCCAGCTGTGTCGGAAAGGGTGATATGGCTTGTGATGAACTGCCTTTTCTTTTCTCGGTGGTCGTGAAAACGAAAAGGGAGGAAGGGAAAAAAAAAAGAATTGGGCGCGGGAAGATTAAGCAAAAGCATATAAAGAGATTAAGGAGACCCTTGTAAGCCTCACTTAGCTTATTAAGAATAACAGTAGGTAACTCTGAAAGGATGCAGGCACGGGGTAGGATCAGAATATCCGTGTTGGTTGGACAATTATTTTGCCCATTCTCTTGGTTCTGCCTGAATTAAGATCTGCAAACAAGACATGCATACAGTGTTTATGATCTAGTTGGTCGAGGTATACGCAACCGTCGTTTATATTATAAACGTTTCGTAATCTCCCGGCGATAGCGCGAGATAATGTAATTTTGTACGGCCCTGCCGCCAGTTCTGCCGTTCAAAATTGTTATTTCATCATGGCCAATTGAAATGTATTCGTGGCTCGAATGTTTGTCTAATAGATTTCGCCTTTTCTCGGTCCTCAGGTTCATGGTTCGGATATGTTTGTGAAAAGCTTGGAGAATACTCTTCATCTTGTTTAGTCGCATCGCTCGGACTTTCTGCTTGATTTACGTTAGTTGCGATCTCTTGCACGGGTTTGACATCCTTTCCATGGGATAAAGGTGGCCTTAACATGATGAGGTGTTTCCTCCTATAAGCAGTTGCTATCGAGTCGATAACAATTAAGTATCGGCGGTCCTGGAGAACACGATAGGCGTGACCTTCATCGACGGCCACAACCGCCGCCACTACCCGCGTAGCCTACTGATTCTCCTAGAGCAATGGGGGCGAGTCGCGGTACGTCACGCCTCGTACCCCGCTCGTTTGCCCTACGGCGTATTCTGTGATGGGCGGCTAAAGTCGGGGTACGGAAAAAAGGGGCGCTTTGACGTCTGGGCGCTTACTTGGGCGGATCTGGAAGGAGGGGAGGAGTCGAGAACAGAGATATATAAAGGGGGCGAAATTCTGCTCTTTCCATCTGGGAACTGTTGCCGAGTAACTGTTGGAAGAATGGAAAAACAAAAAAACAAAAAATAAAAGAGTACTACTTAATCTTGTCGAAAGGAAAAACTCCGCCTTATCCAACAGTTGGCGCATAGCGGATTCGCTGCACTTAACGAGACTCGAGTATAATCTGTTGGATCGTTTGATACGAGTAAGTGTCAGCTCTGCCAGTACACCCCGCGCTTCTTTTTTTTTTTTTTTTCTTTCAGTTGCAGTGCACGCAGCACAAGCCCGTTGGGGAAGTTATCCGCCACAGTATCATCATCCGTCTTCTGGAGAGAGTGTGAATCTAACAGAAAAAAGTTGTCGTTCGAGAAAAAGTTCGGTCAGCCCATTTTTCGTGCGCTAGCTCATCACGGTTTAACACCACTTTGAAGGGATAACGAAAAGGAAGGACTATTGTCAACAGGCGACTAGGCGCATTCTGACATTTTTTTTTTTTGGTTTTACTTTTTCTTCCTCTAGGTTTTCTCGAACAACCTTATAAAGAGAGGCGAGGATAGTTAAACGAGAAGAGGAGAAGCTTGGAAGGAACCTTTTTTTTTTTGTTATTACTATTATTACTATTTTTTTTTTTGCTTTCTTTCCTTTGTCTTGTGAACAAATCCACACCAAGCGATGTTCAGACTAGCACAACAGACTCAAGTTATCAAGGGAAGGCTCCCCAATCAGTTTGCCCATGCCTCTGCTAGAAACTCTTTCAACCATTCCATAAGGTTCAACAGCGCCGTGACGCTGGAGAGGCAGGATTCCGGGAACGGTCCGCTACCGCACGGTGGCAACGGCAGTGCCAAACAGGCCAACGCCGCTGTCAACAAAGTGCGGCACCTGCGGAACCAACTCGGGGCTTCGTCGCAGGCCACTTTCTCTCATTACAACAACGGTCGCCATTTGGCCCACTCCAACAACACTCCGGTGGACTCGCCCTGGTACAACAAAGTATGCGCATTTGAAGAGTGTGTGGCGCAGACTTTGAACATGTCGCAGACGCCGAGACGCAGGTCGATGAGACAGCACACGGATCACCCGAATTCTAACACCAACCCGCTCTTTTGGGATTCCATTGCGAGAGCGATGGATCTTTACCACGATTTGATAGACACTCCAGAGCTTAATTCGGACCGCGTCTCCCGCCTGGTCCACTTGCTGCATAACGGATTGAGGGCTAACAGGAACCAGTTGACGCGGATGAACAAGAAGCCGGATTATGACTCGCAAAGTTTCCACAAGGAGATGACTAACTACCTGTGTAAGTCACTCAGGGAAGTGGCCGAAAATATGCTCACCAACAAAGTGGAATTGAACGAGTACGGCGCTATGCATCTGATTACTGCTTTCAAAGAGCTGCTGCTGTTTGAAGAGGCCGTCAGTATCTGGAAGGCTGCCATCGATGGGGACAACTCGTACTCTGCCAACATCTTCTTGAACCCTCGTGTCGTTGGGGTCATTTTACCGATTTTGTACGACCACGGTGTCCCATACCCAGAGATTCAGGCCCTCTACGAGAAATCCTCCTCGATGATCAACTACTTCCACCCGAATCTCTCCGTCGGCATGATTAGAGCCTCGCTGTCTGCCGGTGAGAACGAAATGGCATTGAATCTGTTCCAAAAATTGTGTGAGGAGAGTACAGAGATGAAGTACGGGTACCTCATCGAGACCCACCTGTCGTTCATCGGTGAATGTACCGATTTGAACGTGGCACAAACTTTCTTCGAGAAGGCGCTCAACGATGAGATGCCCTACAAGATCGATCTGCAGGTCTCGTACGTGAAATCGTTTTTGAGAAACGTCTGGACCCAAACGCAAGACCTGCAGCTGGTCTACGACATTTGGTACAAATCTTCGATGCATTACGGTAGGGATGTCAACCACGGTATCTCTTCATCTTTGAACGACACTTTCTTCGACATCTTTTTCCAAAACTACGCCAACAACAAAGTGGAAGGTTTCCAGGCATTGCAAAATTTGATTTGCACCTACAACGAGATTAAAAGGATCGACGAACCGTTTTTCAACATCATCTTGGCCAAGTGTTCCGTGTGGCGCGATCGTAAGATCATCGAGTACATCGACAAGAGCTATGAGTTGTTCCACATCCCCAAGACCATTGTCGCGTACCGGATCCTGCTCAAATCGATGGGTTCCGTGGATGATGCCACAAATTTGGAAATCATGCAGAGATGGATAGATCTAGTGAATAAATCCGACGAAACCGGTCAAAAATTCATTGCCAATGCCGATTGGGCGGCCCTGAGGGACGCCACCGTGACTTGGACCCAATCCAAGAAGGACCATATGGAAAATAGTGCCTCCTCTGACTACGAGAGTGTTCATTCTTCGACCAGTTTCCAATCCGATGAAGCCAACAAACAGTTATTTGCTGATATTGGCGGTGAAGTGGATTACTCCCATCCAGCCCTGCAGGCCGCCAACGCCTCCGGTGCCTTTGATGATGTGAGTCCATCTGAGATCCAACAGGAGCAACAGCAACAGCAACAGCAGGGACTGGACCAAAGAATGCGTCTCTATCTAAAGGTTGTCAAGCGTTACTCACCTTACTGCCGTGACGCAAGACAATTGACCAGATTGACTTCGGGCACAGCTGTCAAGTACTCCGTGCTGGAGGAAGCTCTGCCGGAATTTGCAACGTTGGACGTTTCAGACATCCCAGTTCCTGAATTCCACAACATAAGGCCATCCCGCGTTTAAGAAAGAAAAAAAAAAAAAAAAAAAAAAAACAACACTACAGATTTTCTCTTATTTCATTTTTTTTTTGTTTTTTTTTTTTTTTTTTTTTTTTTTTTTTTTTTTTTTTTTTTACAAAAGGCCATCCCGCGTTTAAGAAAAAAAAAAAAAAAAAAAAAAAAACAACAACGCTACAGAAGGACTCTCATTTCACTTTTTTTATGACATTATGAATTAATTATTCTTTTTTTTTCCCTTTATTATTATTCCCCCTTTCCTTCCACTCCTATCGTAATCATTATTCGCCGATTAATTGATATTCTTCTACACGTTGGTTATTCTATTTTCCCTTTATTTTTCATATTCGCTTTATTTTGGGTGTTTGTTAGTTAAGTTTTGTTTCACATTTAGTTTTTATTCTGTGTACATTAGATAGAAGTTACTAAATTCATTACATTTTTTTTTTCTTTTTCTTTCACAAACTCTGGAACCAGAAGAAAAAAAATGACAAGTGGTGGCCCGAGACAAATGCATATAGGAGTGGTGGGTTATTAACAGCAATTGGGTAGAATTATGGGATTATGTTCCAGTAAAGCCGACCAACCATCTCCAACCACAGCACAAACTACTACCACTCATAGGAGTGCCCCACCTCCGAGGCCCAAATCACAAACCAAGTCCAAACAGAAGCGTCCAAAAAAGACAAAGACCAAGCCCCATGCAGCCGCCAAACGGAGCAGTGAACCCACTAATACTACTTCGAGCTCCAAAGGCCACACTATAGGTGCTGTCGCCGATGAAAACAGACAAAAATTGTCACCACAGGAGGCAGCTAGGTTAGCTGCAGAAAAAAGATTTCAAGAAACCAATGAAAAATCCACTCGTGGTGAATTGGGCAGAAAATTGGCCCAAGAAAGGGCCAAAACTGCAAAGACACATGTCCTGGAGGAGGTTGACCAAAGACAGCAGGAAAGGGATAATGCCGAACTGGTTTACGATTGAATTTTAAAAAAGAAAAAAAAAAGTAAAAAGGATTAATATTTTGTATCTTTAATTGATTGAGTGCCCGCTCTCCGAACACCTTCTTTCATCTTTTGTTCCAACAGATCGATACAGAGCTTGATATCCCTCTCATTTTCAGATTCTATCAAAAGGAATAACTTGGGTTCATCGTTGTCGGACCGCGGTGCCTTGCCTTCTGGGTAGTATTTGCCCTTGTTGGTTATACTACATCCGGTCTCATTCTTGATGAACATCAACGTAGTGTTCTTGGTAGTTTCCCACCTGACCAGCTGGGGCAGATCGTTGACGTTCACCTCGGCCGCAAACGTAACGGACCCGTTGGGGTTGGCTTGTTGTAGTACCCTAAATTGCAATTTGGGGATTTGTATCTGAGTGGGTGCCGAGTCCTTTATTTTACCATTCTGAGCTTCCCCAAGCGAAGAAGGCTCATCATTTTCGTAATGCCTTTTCTCTTTTAAGTGTTTCTCCTCTCTCTTAGACTCCAAATTGTCCAAGCCTTTACCTCCAAATCCCTGTGACACTTTAAATTTACCACTTTTCATACCTTGCTCGAATTTCTGGCTCAGGTCACGTAGTTGTTCCACCTGCTTTGTCTCATGCATTTCCAACTCCTTGTCACGGATTGCCTTGTACAGGATATATGCCTCCGCCAATTCATCTGGTAGTAGCAACGTCATGGCCACACCAGTATGCGTCCCCCTCGCGGTTCTACCCGTAGTATGCACATATTGAGCAAAAGTCTTGACGGCGTTGTATATCAGCACAAGAGACACTTCAGGAACGTTTAACCCACGAGACAAAACCTCGGTACAAAGCAAAATGCTGTTTGTCGCGGTTTTGAAATTTTCCAAATTATTGACTCTCTCTTGATAGGGTTTACCAGCATGTATGGAATAGATGGTATAGCCTTCACTTTCTAGTTTGATGTGTATTAAATCACATAATTGTTGGCTAGAGACAAAAATAATAGTCTTTTCATCTTTTTCTTCGACATCTTGCCATTCATCATGTGTCTCCTCTTTAGACTGGCGCTCATGCTCTTCCAGCACTTGCAAAAGCTTGCTATATTTGTCTTCATCAGAGTGCGCAATGTAAAATTTTTGTGTTACATTCTCATTGACCAAATTCTTAGAATTAATGGTAATGCTCAAAGGTGAACGCAAAATATTTAAGGCAAAATTTCGCAGTTTAGTCGGAAAAGTGGCGCTGAACAAAACGCACTGTTTGTCCGGCCGTACCGTCTTCATTATTTGAGTTATCTGCGGTCCAAACCCCAAATCAAATAACCTGTCTGCTTCATCCATGACCACATACGTTATTCTTCTCGTGTTTATCAGCTTCCCCGCGTTCAGTGTCAACAAATCGATAAATCTACCAGGAGTCGCTACTACTATTTCGGCTCCCTTTTTCAAGCTTTTGATTTGGATCTTCAATTCAGAACCACCTGTACAACAAAGTGCATTAATTGATGGATCATTGTAGGTGAATTTTTCCACCTCCTCGTATATCTGCAGAGCAAGTTCTCGTGTGGGGGCCACAACCAAACCAAGAGGCCCCGTTTCATTCCTAGACAGAGGTCTTTGCGCTTTTATTTGTCTTATCAGTGGGAGTAAATAAGCAATGGTTTTGCCTGACCCTGTCTTGGAAATTCCAATTACATCTCTCCCACACATTATGGCAGGTATAGCTTGCGCTTGGATTGGTGTTGGATTCTCGTATTTTAAATCATTCGTTATTAGATTGACTATGTCTGTTGTAAGCCCCAATTGAGACCATCTGGTGATGGGAGCGGGGCAATCGTCACCTTTGACCTTAATATTACCTAAATTCAATCTTAGTTCGTGAAGATCATTGTCCTTCATACGCAACTGCCCCTCTCCCTGCTGTGAATAAAAGTCTTTTCGAAAAGGCTCCAATTCCTCTCCGACGTAACGTATCTCTTTGACCTGCTTTGTTGCCTTCATCTTGGCAATTCTGGCAAAACGGATACCCTCCTCATCTTCTTCACTGGAGGTTTCTCCATCACCGGATGCTAATTCATCATCTTCTGCATCGGCGAAATCACCACCTGCCGCAGATGCAGAATATAGATCATTCGAAATACTTTGCATGTATTGTTCCAGGGGATCGATGTCATCTTGAGAATTTAACAGTTTTCCTTCAGTAGAGGCAGCTTCCTTGGTCTCAGATGCTCTCGGCAGTTGGTCCCCATAGTCCTCATCACTGTCATCAAAAGACACTTTCTTCGAATTCGTATTTGGCTTTTTTCGGGGGTGCTGTAGTCTCTCCTCTTGGGTCTTTTCCTGATCTCTAGTTTTAATTTTCCTTTTCAACTCTTCTAACTTGATATGCCTTTCATCGAGCTTCTCTTGACTATTATCTGTGTTAGTAAGTTGTTTCTTCTTCTGTTCATCGTGACGGGCCTTCTTTTGCTTCCATTTAGCCAACTTTTCTCGTCTTTCCTGGAAAAGTTTGGCCTTGCTGCTATCATTATTCGAACTTACAGATGACATCCTTTACTAGGTACTTTGAACTGCACTGGTCTTCTGCCCTTGTTGAGATGAGTTTCTAATAAAGCCATTTAATCTTGTCATGCAAGGCTTTTGAAAAAGACTACTTGTATATAAATAAAAATAAAAGTAAAAAAAAGGTCGAAAGTGTGAAATACATTGGGAAGTTGAGTTGCGACGATGGCATCTAAGCCTGAGAAGCCGGTATGGATGTCTCAAGAAGATTATGACAGACAATATGCCCATTTGGACCATCCTCAAAGCCCTCATGAAAACGGTGTATTAAAACCGAAATCTTCAAATAATGAAGTTAAACCAGAGTCTGATTCGAACCACTCAAGTGAAACTGCTGAACCGCCAAAACTATTCAAGATTCAAAAACGAAAACATGGCAGGTTTGATCGTGAAGAAAGGCAAAAGAAGTTGGAACTTCAAAGGATGCGTGAAGAGCAATTAAAGAAGCATGACATTCAAATGGCTGCGAGCAAGGCGATCAACGTTGATCAAATTGTCAGACAGCACTACAATGAACGTACATTTATTGCTAATAGGTCAAGAAGAAATTTATCTCCCATAATTAAATTGAAGAATTTCAATAACGCTCTAAAATTCATGTTCATCGATAAGTATGCACAGAAAGGTAATGTGGTACTAGAGTTAGGTTGCGGTAAAGGCGGTGATTTGAAAAAATATGGAGTGGCAGATATTTCTCAACTGATTGGCATAGATATTTCAAATGCGTCAATTCAAGAAGCTCATAAAAGGTATCGCTCTATGAAAAATCTCTCCTTCCAGGTGATACTCATAACTGCAGACTGTTTTGGAGAGTCGTTGGGGCCGGCTGTCGAACCTTTCCCAGAATGCAGATTTCCTTGTGATGTAGTTTCCTGTCAATTTTGCTTTCATTATGCCTTTGAAACCGAGCAAAAGGCTAGAAGGGCGTTATTGAATGTGTCCAAATCCTTAAAAATTGGAGGTCATTTCATCGGAACTATCCCAGATTCTGAGTTTATCCGCTACAAGCTTAATAAATTTAGCAAGGACGTGGAAAAGCCTTCTTGGGGAAATTCAATTTACAAGGTGACATTTGAAAACAATGATTATTTGAAGAATGACAATGAATTTACCTCTCCCTTTGGCCAGATGTACACTTACTGGCTTGAAGATGCCATTGATAACGTTCCAGAGTACGTAGTGCCTTTTGAAACTTTGAGAAGTTTGGCCGATGAGTATGGTATGGCATTAGAGGCTCAAATGCCCTTTAACAAGTTCTTCGTTCAAGAGATTCCTCACTGGATAGAAAGGTTTTCGCCCAAGATGCGGGAGGGTTTACAAAGATCTGATGGGAAATATGGTGTGGAAGGGGATGAGAAAGAGGCAGCTTCGTATTTCTATACCATATTTGCATTCCGCAAGGTAAGGGAATATCATGAGGATTAGAACGGGTACATGCTTCGTATTTACTTTTTTATAATGCTGTAGTCACAGTCATGGTTTGCGAGTTAATTAGCATTGTAGCAGGTAACCCTTGCAGCCAAGTGTGCAGGTCTTCGACGTAGCACAAACTAGCTTCCTCGTCCTTGTGAGTACCCAAAGCTGGAATTGGCAAAGTAGAGAATACTAAATCTGAATTCCCGGAAATTTGAGACATCATATCATTCAGGATTAAATGTTGTGCTCTGCTGGGTAAATCGTTAAACACCAGGTTTTGCATGGCCCTCAATAAACTATCACCCGAGTAAGTACCTGATAGTTCTGGTAATCCAGGTTCTCTCGAGGAACTTCCTTCGTTACCTGAGGATGCACTTTCCACCACAGGCACAATGGTTGGTTTATCACCACTTTGGTCTTCCAATACTTTTGTGTTGGGTAGTTTGTTGCTCGAAAATACAGGCCGTGATGATGTCTTGGACTTATCTTCGTAATTGCGTTGCAGTGAGGGCACTCTTTTCACCCCGCCGCTATTGTTTTGCCTTCTAGTAGATTCATAATTCATCCTTTCCTTAAGAGATGGAATTGACGTCGAAGCAGCATCCATGGAACCAGCGTCAGTGTCGTCATCTAGAGATACACTCAAGAAGGAGGAATTTTGGGGCATGCTAGAATTCATAGTAAGGCTCACCCCAAGTCTTTGTAATTTGGACAATTTGTACTTCTGTGGTTGCGATTTCATATTATAGGGTTTACTCTGAAGTTGCTCTACAGTGGAAAACCTGCGCTTCGGTTTCATAGTATTTCTTGCTTCGACCAAATCCTGCCACCAGGGGTCATGTTTCAATACAGAATTAACGTAGTCAAAATTGATTGGACTACCTTTCACAATCGTATTGTACACTCTGAATTGGTCCAATGCCACCACTAGAACTTCTGCCTCTATCCTCAAGACTGTCAGTAAATTTTGCATTCTCCTTAGCTCCTCGTTACGATCTAAATGTTTTTCCACAAACAAAATGACTCTCAAAGTATGGGTACGTTTCCATGCAGGTACCGTCACCAAAATGGCACCCAGTTGTAAAATCAAAGTATAGGTATCAAAATTGGTAGTCACTACAGAGGGAGAATCCTTTTCTACTTTCATCTTGGCGCACATTTGAATAGGATACAAATCAATAAATTTCTTTTCCGCGGGTTCTTCCTCTCTTAATTGATCCATGTCCAATTTTTGGAATGCGTGGGCTATGGCTATGTTGGAATGCATTAAAGACAAATCTTCGAGAACCTCTACCCACTGTCGAACTTTGATCTTATCCTCATTTTTGCAATCGTCAGTTGGAAGGTATTTACAAGTTGGATCAGCATTTGAATATCCGTCACAGTTGACTGCGTTAGTTTGAATAGGTCCAAAATCGGATCTTGAAGTTTCTTGATGGTATTTGAGGTCAAAGAATCCTACTACTGTAATGTTGGGTCTCATACCGCCTAGGCCGGAACCTAAAAACACGTTTCTAACACCCCACGGCAAGCTAGGTCCTGTACCTATCTGAACGAATGCCTTGATCTTAGTGAGTTCTCTTATCGACATCCACGCCTTCTGTTGCTTTCTCAGTTCCTGAAACTGCTCTTGGAAATTGTTAGTTACCGTTACGTGTCCTAAAATGTACAATCCGCCTTTCTTAAGATTATTACAGAACCTAATTAAGTTCCAACTAGTACGGGGATTGTCCACTAGCAAAAGAACTTGAGGTCTCCAGTATTTGATATTGTCTTGACGCAACCTGAGCAAATATTTTCTCACTTGATGGTAAATGAGACTTTGAGAAACATCACCCCAAGGTTTTGGTGGGCACAAATAGTGGATCATGATAAAGACGATGATCATCCCCAGGATGACCGCTGATGCAGATAATCCATCGACGACAAACATGGCAACGGTGGACATGAGGGCACCTGTCAACGCTGTGAACCGGTCGAAATATTTGAAAGAAGGTCTAAAGTTAGGAGCAGATGATATGACCAAAAGAAAACATGCCAAGTTCATTACAGCAAAAGTCATTAGGAAAGTCATTGTAATGAAGACGGCAATTTTATTGACATCCAAAAACAGACAGAGTTGTGTCAATGACCATGTAAACAACAGTGCCGCCAGCGGTCTCTTGTGGAAAACAGATATACCGGGGATGATATTATCGTCTGCAATGGCTTCCAGCACATATGCAGCCCCAACAAGCCCCATTATTATGGAGAAGATTGAAGTTGCTAGTTCACCCATGAGAATGATCCACGGACCAGCACTCACAGACTGAATCACTTGTACGTCTCTGTAGAAGGTCTCTCGTGGTATAGAAGAAGACATGGATAGAGCCACCATTGCGTAACAAATGAAAGTAAACAACAATCCCCACAGCGTCCCCTTTGGGATCGATACGGAAGGTTTGCGTAGCTCACTAGACATACCAGCACCAGCAAATATACCAGCGGTTGCGGGGAACATTATGCCAAAGAGATCGTTAAAAGTCTCTCGGCCCTCCATCAGGGAACCAGCGGCACCCTCGGTCAAATGAGGAAGCAAATTTCCCTTCAAAGTTTGCCATGAGGGCCCCGTATAAACCATGTCACTGTGTTGGAAGGGTGCCGTGATAAGAGTGGATAGCGGAATGGAGGCCGTCGACGCCGCCAGCACCCAAAATAGTATGTTCCCTGCCCTCGAAACTGTTTGAGATCCAATGAGGGCAACACAGAAACATAAGCAGAGAACCACTGTGGCATATCCGAATTCGAACCAACGTCCTCGTGGTAAGATTTCCCACAGGGCAGCCGGTGGTTCGTAGGGCAGCGAATAACCAAAATTGTAAAGAATGGGCTCCACGATACCAACTGCGTTCATACCACCGTTAAAAATTTGGCCCAAGAAGAACACCAGACCAATGGACCCGCCGAATTCAGGTCCCAAGCTTCTCGAAATCATGTAATACGCACCACCACCCCGGACGGTACCGTTGGTGGAGATAGCTGAGATACTCAGAGTAGTCAGCAGGTTGATAGCATAGCTGATCAAGAGTAGACCAAACGTGCAGAGAATGCCTAGTTGGCCCAGGAGGAATCCGAATCTCAGGAACATCAATATGGACAAAACATTCAGCGCTGTGGGGACGAATACACCATCATAAGTGCCCAGTTTGTCCTTATTTGGGTTTTGCGGGTCGTATTTGGAAGAGACTTTCCTTCTTAGTGGCGGAGAGTTGTACTCATGAGTAAAATACTTTTGCTTGCGGGAAGGCGACAGCAGTAAGGTGCGCTCTTGTGGCTGAGAGCTAGTGCTGCTAGACATAAAATGTCCCTTGTTTTGGTCTCGTTGAAGTTTTCTTCTTGCTTTGCTACTTAGCCTAGCAAACAGAAGGACAAAGATACGAGCTTGAGATAAACAACCTCAAGTTGAACGAATTTGAAACAGAATCCCACAGATCCGAGGGAACCAAAGCAGCCTAAGTGTTGCAAACTTTTACATGCTTAAACTTAAGACCTCAGAATAACTTAGTGGTATCATGACTTCATCTGTGTAGATCTTACATAAACAATAGTTACACTTTTTACACAGGAGTCGAACGAACTGAAAACTTAAAACAATCTAAAGACAAAATGAACTAGAGCCCAATAGATAAAATGATTTGAAAATTCAAAGGAGAAGGTATGACATAATATTATCCCTAGAACTACTTTTTTCCTCTAGTATCGCCACCTTTTAGGAGGCTGGTGCATATTCAAGAAGGTATCATCACACTTAGAGCATCATCATGGCCATACCAGCTAAGCCGAACAGAGAGCGGGCGCCCAACCTGTTAGCGGCATTTGAGGTAATGCTGACTGAGTAAGCTGTGTTATCGGCAATCTTGGCCTTAATGGTGCTACCCACTGGACTGGAACCGTTAGTGTAAGATGGACCGCCTGTGGAAATGGTAGAGATGGACTCAGTCTTAGTCAAAGTACATGGACAGTCAGTGATGGTCAAAGTGGTTGGAGCGGTGACAGTGTAAGTAGCACCGTTGGTAACAAAGGTAGTGGCCTCAGAACAGTAAGTGGTCAAAGTCTCAACGACCTCAGTGGTAGTGGTAACCGTTGGGCTGACAGACTCAGTCTTGGTCAAAGTGCATGGGCAGTCAGTTATGGTCAAAGTAGTTGGAGCAGTGACAGTGTAAGTGGCACCGTTCGTAACCAAGGTGGTAGCCTCAGAACAGTAAGTGGTCAAAGTCGACACAACTTCAGTAGTTGTAGTGACCGATGGAGCTGCGGAAGAAGTGGCCTCAGAAGTAGCTGTGGTACCAGACGAAGTAGCGACCGTAGAAGTAGCAGCGGCAGTACCAGATGGAGTGACAGTGTGAGTCAAAGTGCATGGACACTCAGTGATGGTCAAAGTGGTTGGAGCAGTGACAGTGTAAGTGGCACCGTTCGTAACAAAGGTGGTAGCCTCAGAACAGTAAGTAGTCAAAGTCGACACAACCTCGGTGGTGGTAATTGGAGTGGCAGAAGTAGCAACAGTAGTACCGGTGGTCTCAGCGGAGGTGGCAGCGGCAGTACCGGTGGTCACAGTAGAGGTGGCAGCGGCAGTACCAGATGGAGTCACGGTGTGAGTCAAAGTACATGGACACTCAGTGATGGTCAAAGTGGTTGGAGCAGTGACAGTGTAAGTGGCAC